>JAUZNK010072429.1:0-13918 GCA_035046665.1 Euphysa ruthae | reverse complement strand
AAGGGGAAATCTATACAGTTGGAGGATATAATCACGAACTCCAAAACACAACAATAAACTTTTAAATGCCCTAAATTTAACATATCTGCGACCAAAAAAGAAACTTAATCGAACCAAAATACGACCCTCACAACCACACTTAACCACAGACATCCTTGATCATTGGTTATCGCCTTCTACCACGTTCAATAATATATAATCATTCTCAATTTTGTTAGAAAATTTGTATCTTAATACATTTCCGAAAAAAAAAGTGCTAAAACGAGGAAAAAAACACGCAACAGAAAGAAGAACAAATAATAAGATAGGTAACAATTACTTTATAATATTTATAGTATTGTCAAACTAACGTCATGTCGTACTATTGAGATGTCGTAATAATGCGGGAGTTACTTCTCCGTCATCTTATTACCAAGGAAAAAGTATTAAACATGTCGAACTACTGAGATGTCGGACTACTGAAATGTCGGACAAGTGGCATGTTTCCTTTGATGACATATTTCTCCAAAATAATCATGAAGTAAAGTCAGATCTAAATAGAATTTCTTATCTCTATTCATCTCATTCCGAGAAAAGGGGAAATGGACAATTATCTAAATTTTAGTCCTTTTATATCCCTTGTAATTATTCAATACGAAAACTCCAGTTGGGACTCTAGATTGATCTGACCATTTATAACCTCTCATATATCCGGATATTTCAACAAATATTTTAGCTGAATAGGAAACTGCAGTAATTAACTTTTTAAGAATGAAATATTTCGAATTTAACTTAATCAAAATTTTAAAAATTTCGAGTTTTAAACGATTTCAAGAGGAATTTTATAATATGTTTGAGATCTCAAACTACTCATTATGTCATCTACAGCATAGTTACAAAATTATTTGCTTCCAATGATAGTAAACCATGCCAAAGTTTGTGCTAATATTAATAAAAAATTGATTTATAATATAAATTTGTATGGTAAATATAGACCAGTATAATAGGAAATGCACACGAAGATCCCGTTATATTAATTAGCATTGTTTGAAGTCCATATAGAAACCAGTATAAAAAAAAAAAGATCATCGTTGACAATTTCCTTTCTTTGTTATCAACAAATGTTAACCTAACTTTATTTAACGAGGAAATACAAAAGAATTCTTATTATGTTTTTTTGATGTTACTATGATTGTTGTTTAAAGATTTCTTCAAAAGAATATGAAGAAAAATGTATATAAAAATGAATATTCAAAGGAGAATTTCAAGGTAAGGTACAGTGCAGATGTATTGCTACGTATTTAGCTAGGTGTAGATTCCAAGTAAAGATTTGAGATGTTTACGTGAATAGCTTCATTTTGAATTAAGTGTGTATGAAACGGCTATAAAATTAAATTTCTAAATTTCAACATTAACATGGTATTAGGATATTCTTTTCTAGGTTAAAGAATTGTTTATCTGGGCACAATTTTGTCAGAGGAAAACGGCTAAAGCCCAGCTTTCCAATTTCAAAGATGACATTGTGTTGGTTGCAAACCAGATTTTTAGTCATAACTCTAATTTATATGTAGAGCTGAGCACATATTGAGGTATAACACAACATAAACGCAATAAATTAACGCATGAATGAAATTCTCACAAGTCTACAAAATAGCAGTATTATCCATACTAATTGAAACATTGAGTATAGGACTTAGTTTAAACGGCATCTCGATGCCTCCATAATGATTGCTAATGATTTGTGTGTAGAAGTAGCAAAATTCACTTACGTGCTTATGTGGCATATGGTAATACAGTAAAAGGATACTTAATCGTTCTTTTGAATCAAGTTCAAGCTTGGAAACTAAATTAAGTATGTCTAGTTTAGAATAAATTATGACGTCAAAACAGTTGCTTCCTCAAGATATGTCCTTAGCTCTATATGTAACATAAAAGTATGAATAAAAATCTGGTTTTCAACCATCACAATGTCTTTTTAGTAATTGAAAAAGTGGGCTTTAGCCGTTTTCCTTTGAAAAAATCGTGCCCAAATAGACCATTCTTTATCATAAAAATCAATATCCTAATACCATGCTAATGTTGGAATTCAAAATTTTAATTTTATGGCCGTTTCATAAGCACTCAATTCATACTTGTAAATTTAAGAGTTGCAATTCTAGTTATGTGTGAAAATTTATTCATCGCTTGACAGTGAAAGCATCAATACACCTAAAATTACAATATTTATACGATGCAGTTCAAAAATTTAGCTCCAGAACCATTTTAGGTGCAGTTCACAGTTGTAAATTTGTTATTTCTAGGCGCAGTTTAAAATTTAATTGCATCACTTCCAAGTGCAGTTCACTAGACTAATAATAGTCTATCTGAAAAACATTTCACTACTTGAAAAAATTATTATATTATGTTATTAACAGGTTAAATGATTCGAATGTTTGTCCTTTAAATTCCTTCATTTCTTGTGTTTTTATGTTAGTCGGTTTGATCGTCAGTTAATGTGTTGTTGATTCATGTAAAGTCGGTTATGAATTGGACGAAAAACGGCGCAGCAAATCCATATCACCTATCGTGACAGTTTTTAAGTTTCCACGAAATGAAAAAGAAAGAAAGTTGTGGATTTTGGCTTTTCCAAACTTCTTGGGGAAACTTCTAATTGAATACATCGGTATTTGTGTACTTCATTGGATGAAAGATTACAGAAACGTTACAGCTCCAGGCTTCTAGTAGAGGCCAAACATTCAACCTGGTAAATTCCAAACTCCGGCATCATTGCGACTTCAGCAGGCAACCATAAAAATTGCACGAAACATCAAGCGACGGTCCTTTAACAGTGAGAGCAGACGACAAAAATTACAGTTAGTCTTGACAGAAAATGATGGAATAAAATATTGAGCTGAGTTGACCAACTATTGCACCCGTTTATCAGAAGTTTCTTTTCGTGCCACAGAAGAGACTCTGTATATAATCAAACGGATTTTCACCCATCATGAGTACTGTTCTCTATATATATAACAAAGAAAATGAAGATCTCTTCATTCAAAAAACTGGTTCAAGTTCTCCTGAGAGGTATAACACATTATTTTATGGCTCAGTTTCAATTTTTTTCCGAAGTTAAAGCAATAATGGAAAAGCTTGAATGTTCCGTCAGGTAGTTTGCTTGAAGAAATGTCTACTGATATTGCACATATATTGCAAGAGATCGAAGTGTTTGATATTCAAGCTGAACGGCTCAATTTTATATGGAGCCAATTATTCTTTCAGTGTTCGAAAGTAAATATAACAAATTTTTATAAAGAACTTCGAAATCTGGTTGTACTGCCAAATTATGACAATATTTCGGCAAACTGGAAACTCTGTGTAGCGATAAATGATTGTAAGAATCTTGTATCAAAAGTTTTGTAAGGTTTTTACAAATATTGTAAGATATTGATAAATAAATCAAATATACACAAAACCAGCTTTTCGCTATACATGTAGAAATATAATCTGATTTTCTGTAGACGGCCCAAAAAAGTCTTTCATTACCGTTCTTGCTATTATTATTGCACCAATTATGGGTGAACTTTCATTTTTCGTGGAAAATGGACAAATCTATGGACAAATCAGTGTTTCTTTTCAATGACGCGTGAGAAATATGACACTTAAAATCAATATTCAATACAACGTCCAGTTCCAATCTTATTTAAGATCCAACACATTTACTCAAAAACATCCAAAACAAATGATTTATGAAAAAAAAAAAAAAAAAAAAAAAAACGGAAAGGTTAGGCTTTCGTGATCCTGAAAGTCAAAATAAGATAGATTGCAGGTAAATGGACAGATATAAAAGATATTTATAAAATTGAATATGAATCAAAACTGTGGTGGATAAAGCTAAATTATGAAATAGTATATCCTAATAATTTTGAAAAAGAGAATGTGTCTCTAGTTGTAAATTTTGTAAACAAAAAACGTTTATGACTTTGAAAAAGTATCCGTTGTGCAGTAGACTAAGAAGCAGAACTACTGAGACCGTAGCAAAAAGGTATATGGTTCCGGTCAAATTGATAACTGGGTTTACGGTGAAACCACCATTTAATTTCGGGCAACATATTATGTTGACTACCATGTCCCACTAGACCAGGTACTGAATGGACTTAGATTTCAAAGACTAAAACTATTCAAAAAGTTGAACTTTGAACTTTCAAGTCTACACTCTAAGGATGCATGTTGTACTTGACTTCTCTGAGCACAAACTTTATTTCTTCGAAGAATTTTTTGAAAAGATAAAAAAGCTGACTGACTTAGAACGAGGTACTGCCACTTATATTGCATGATATATCACCGGAAAAGATTTTAAAAAGACTGTAAAAGATTGTGAGTTCCTTCAACTTGTCAACTGAGATGAACTGTCATTACCGTTGCAATCAAAATATGAACGATCGCTTTACTGTCATAGTAGCTACTATAAACTTATCGATGAAAAGAAACGAACAAAGAAACTAATACGTAGTTTTCGAGAAGTATGCGCAGTGCTAGGGCTCGAAATCGAGAAATCCGTATTCAGTCTTTTTCTGAACTGCTTCTCGAAAGCCAACAGTAAGAAAACTGATTCAATGAACAGAAACAAAGTTGAAAAGACAACCAAGCGAAGTGGTGTCAAAAAAACACGTGTTGGCTTTTCACGAGTTAGTTTTTGACTTTTATAAGTCCGTTATTCCACCATATCTAAAAGCAGTCTAATATAAAATAGTCCCGAACCCCTTCCCTATTTTATTTCAAAATAGTCTCTAACCCCTTCAAGTTTTTATGAAAAGCCTCTCCCCCTCTATTTTGAGGGTGAGAGTATTGTTAATTTTTATTTGTATATGGTGTTTTTGTTGTATTTTTTTTTACTAATTTTAGGTGTACGTGGCATGCTTATTGCAAAAACTTACAAGGAACAACTCACTAGTTTTTTTATTGCTTCCGTGTAGAAAGAAATTAGTTTAGTTTCTATAACACAATTTTGTTAAATAAGATCATAGACAGTTTTAAATCTTCCAAAAGTATTTGTCAATCATTATATTCCAATGTATTTAAAAAATGAAAATATGTTTCCCTATTTTTACGTGGTTTGGAAGTTTAACGTCCGGTAATTTAGAAGTCCGTGCAATTTTCGGTGCAATTCTATCATGTAGCGTTCGAAAATTTAAATGCATTCACAACTGTAAGTTTATATGGTAACAGCAAAATTTTGGATTATATTTTCAGATTATCGATCATATTTTGGAGTGCTTAGATAAATTTCCTAATTGGTAGAGGTGTTTTGCACTTTTGTTCTTATGTTTTTTATTCAAACAATTGAAAATGTATAAAAAGCCATGCATAGCAATTAAATTTTTCTTGTTTTAATGATGTGATTTTTCTTTAAACTTTGAACTTAATTAAGAGTCTATTGAGGATTAAACAATACTTAAAGCTACCGATCAAATTACTGCTATTGTAATGAAAAGTTGTTTTTCCCTGAATGATTTTTTATTCTACCTAAACTCTTACTTATCAAACTGTTATGTTTCCTGGAACTCTAGAAATGTTTGATCTTTAACTGGTTAACCTTTAATTTGGATTTATATTGGATTTATAGATTGATTTAATATTTTCGAACGCTTCAAAAATTGGTGGATTTTTCTATTGCCTGTGAAGAGACTTGTTTATACCCTTCCTATATTTTTTATGCGTTTAATAAAATCAAAATCCATAGGAGAATTCTGTTATTATATTTAAACAAAAGCCTCTCAGCATCCAATTTCTGTTTTTTAGATTTTTTTAGTGTTGGTCGCTTGATCATTTTGGTCTTGAACTTTAAATAAATCTTCAAGCTGACTTCCTCTGTTGCAGCGTTAGATTTTTACCTGCATAAAGATGCTTTTGCATAAATTTCACGATTTCCTTAATTTATATTTTTAATGTCAAATTCGTTTCATTGGTGAGTGCTCTAAACATCTCCATGATTTGAAATTTATTTATTTAATATTTCTATGACTTACAAAAATTAGTCTCATCCGTTGCACCTCAATGCTCTTAAACGCCTGATGTTTGCAGCAAAACCACGAATTTTAAAGCTTTTATTTTAAGCATGTTTTTAAACATTCTTCATTTTTTTTTAATGAAAAAATTTAAACTGTGTGTTTGCTTAGGTTTTTTCATTTATTTATTTATCTAATTAATTCTTTGTATAAATATTTATTAATTCTAAACAACAATCCTTTACGTATAAAAGATCTCCACAACCTTGCTCTTAAGTTTTTCATCTTAAAACTCTGAAAAATTAGTGGTTAAATCTGTAGAGATAATCCTTCTCTCATTGGAAATTTCGCACCTTCATGACTCTTTAAATATTTTACCTAAGGAAACAATTTAACCTTGTTTTGCAATCAAAAAAGCCTGTAGGGAGGTACAAATCAACCCAGTTAAATAGCCTACTTTTCTTGAAAAATAACGATAGAGGGAAATGCTTCCAAAGAAAGAATAAATTGCATTAGGGTAAATAAATGACACATGAAACTTGAACGAGTCCAATTCATTACAATCACTTATTTCATATCTAGATAAGAAATATATTATCCAAAGGTTCTAAATTTTCGCACGTTGCTGTGGTAGTTCAAGAACGATTAACCTAAGATATTTATGGAACAAACGATAATAAGATATGGCGACCAACAGCAAATATAATCAACTAACTAAATCAAGTGTTATAGCTACTGAAAAAATATTTACTCTACCCTTCGCATTTATAAATAATAAAACGATGTTGTTAAAGATTCGTATTAAATCTCTTTATCAAGTTTTTCAGTACTCTAAATAGCTTGAGTTATGATAACAAAAAGTTTTTTCATGTGTAGCTTATCCTTCATGCATGTTCTAATTTTTTAGAGCAAAAACATTTTATCTCCCAATCTTTTCAATGATATTCCACTATGTGATTGTTCAAGATCAAGATTCTGAGAGTTTATAATGATTTGGCTGTATTAACTAGTGTAGAATTTCTCAGCATTACCAGATTTAAATAAGCTAAGATTCGCAGTCTTTACTTCTTTCAGTAAGTTTTCTGCACAAATTGTTGAGATTTTAAATTCCTTAAGTTTTCAGTTTCATTTGGTGAAACATTTGTCATCATAGAATTCTTTCTGGACATCAGAGACAAGCTTTAGAAAATCTATTATATTCAGTCCTTCTTGTTTGCAAATACCTGCTTCAATAGTAGCATGTTTTGAAATTGTGTGTTGAGTAAACTCACATCTAGTTTTTTGTGATTTATTGCACGGAGTAAATTTGACACAGTTATTTAAAAATAAACAGGATTTAACATAATCTTATTATTGGACTAGACATTTATTTAGTATCTGTCATCATCTGTTAGCTAGCTAAAAACCATTTTTTTACATATTGTAAAACCATTGAGAAAGAATTTTCCGAAAATGATCGATTTAGCGCCTCTTCTCGAATAAGCGCACCTCTTTTGAGTGAAATAGTTTTATTAGCGCCTCTCTCAAATAATTGAATTTTCAGCTAAAAATAAGGCGAATTTGAATCAAAAAAATCTTTCTATAATCTCTCAAATTTTAAATCAAAAAATATATATAAAATTCTTTCTTTTTTGCAAGTTCGTTATTTATAGCAGTTACATTTTTCTTCTTTGTTGTCATGGCTTTACTTTACCGGGATAACAAGGCCGATTTCTCTCTTTCTTTTTCCTTGTCTCTATCTGAATAAGGAAATTGCTTCATAAGTTT
Organism: Euphysa ruthae; assembly: GCA_035046665.1. NCBI lineage: Eukaryota > Metazoa > Cnidaria > Hydrozoa > Anthoathecata > Corymorphidae > Euphysa > Euphysa ruthae. The sequence goes on along the minus strand of JAUZNK010072429.1, from coordinate 6,188 downwards.
CCATATCTCCATTGGAATGTGTCCAACCAGTCCTTCTTCTTCTTCTGATCCTTCTTAGCCCATAAATAAACACCGATTGCGTTAGCATCGTGCTCTAAAGCCTCGTTTCTTAAACCAAGTACACATCTAGGCTTTTGATCCATTTCGGGCGTCCGTTTGGACTGGTATACATGATGACCATCGAATAAAGGCTTCAAAATCAAGACTGTAAAATAATATTCCAAAAACTCGATACTCTTGTTATGATTCTTTATTTTCTCTCATTGATGTTGACGATGGTGATGATAATTACTCGATTACTGAAAGTTATACACAATTTTTCAATTATCTTTGCAACTTCACATCTGTCTCGTAACACAGACTGATTATTTTTTTTATGTCTTTATATTATAAACATTAATATTTTAACATCTTGTATCATGTAATAATTGAGAATAATAGCATTATTTACTATTAGAACATTAATGTTATCAAGTTTTATGGTAGAAAAATCTTTGAATTTCTATTTAAACAAACATTTAAAAAAAAAAATTGCTAACTGTCAATCAAAACCATTCCGACATAATTATAATGTGAAAAGACATCAAATATAACTTTATATTAAACTAAAATCTAAATTTTAGCTCCTTGAGCTGAAAATCACAAATCCGGGAGTAAAAATGGTACTTTTTTAATGAAAAACCAGCTGATTTGATTTCAAAAACCCCTAGAAAACATTAAAGTAAGAGATACGTGTTGTTATTACAATCTTGTACACAAGTAAGTATATTGTAATGAAAAAAAAATCAAGGGTAAAGACACAAATTTATGGTGGGGGTTGGGAAACCGCACATTTGTGTTTTAGAACCTCTATGATTTGCATCTGATGTATTTCAGTAACTCTTCTGGTGCAACTGGATCCTTTTTAGGCACTGGTTTTTGGATACCACTCTCTGGTAGGTCCCATCCCCAATCACACGGGTTCAAAGCATCCGTTTCTATAGTTTCCCATACAACAACCTGGATATGTACCCTGTCGCTGTGAATTGATGCAGCACTTTTAATCGGTGCTAATCTAGTTCTGCTGGTTACTATAATCTCCGAAAACTTGTCATACCTACAGATATGGGAAATAAAACTTGTTGTTGTTTATTGGAAAATCAATTAAAGAATTCCTGAGGACTATTGTACATCAACACAGCAAATTAAAATGACCAACGAAACAGAAAATTAAAAACTTAAATTTGCAAAATTCTTTGTTGTGACTAGATTGCATTTTGTAATTGAATTCTACCTCTTTTCTCCTGGGTAAAAAAAAACGCTTCTTAGAAGTGTAAAGGTCTGTATATATTACATTGTTCTGGAATCGCCATTAAAAACGGTATACTAACCTTAATTTCCCAAGAGGTTCGATACTACCACCATACTTTGCAACAAAAATTTTTTCACCATCATCAGATATTTCATCACGTGTGGTCCAGGGATCGCAGAGCAAATTAAGAAAGATGTCGAAGTACTGTTGACTTCAAAAATTTTTTTATACATCCCATCCTGTCATGCCCATAGATAGCAGAGTTTTTTCGCAGGGTCAAGCGATTTTAAAACATTCTACAATCTCCATGTTTTTTCAGCCTTTTCAGGTGTAAAAATAATTTCACCCATCTTTTCATTTAGACTATACACTAGCATTACAAAGACTTCGGTATCATCTGCAACAATGTTCACGCAATAAATTTCTTCTGACAGTTCAAGAGCATTCTTTGCAATAGTGCTATCAGCATTTTCTTTGCAGTTAGTAACTTCGTGTCCACCTATAGTTAGTTGAGTAATCCGAAAGAAGTTTATCAAAATGACTCTTATTGAAGTCATTTGATAGAAACGCAGCTTGATTTGAAAGAGTCTCTAGTGACACTTAGATGCTTCCACACACTATTTTTGCCATAATTTTTCGCTAATGTTCATGATATTTTGTAATACCAGTTTTGTCATATCCATAAAATACTATACTGCATTCACCATGTCTCTGTAAGTAAATTAGATAATGATTCATTGTTTCGGCGAAGCTTTCTCGTTGAAACCATTATGAAAAAATGCTCCAATACCTAGTAAGGAATACCATCTTTGGAAATTTTGTCCGCAATTTCTAGAAAATACGTAGCTGCAGCTTGGTTAGCTTTCTCATTAGTTTATTCTTCAACAGTGAAGTTGGCATCAAAGTAAGGTAAAATGGAAAAAACTTGGAAAAATCGTCGTACATTTGCACTATAGCTACAAGTCGTGCAAACAAGATGGTGGAGTCAAAATATGTGTTTGTTTTTTTTTACCAACATTGACTTTGTTAGATAGAGCCACCTATGGTTTTACTTGCTCGGAGCATTTGATTTTTCTGTCACAATATAAATTTTCATCGAGCTTTAATTGAATTTCTTTTTCAATTTCTTCAGCATCAGTTAATTCCTTCTTGCTCTTGTGATTGCAAACCTGTAGAGGTTGACCTTGATTCTTTAGAGCTCGCATCGAAGAGATCGTATATATCTTGCCAATCAAAGATTTTAATGACATTATCTGCTTCTCGCTTCTGTCTTGATATCCCTAAGTCTACATTTTGCTCGCTGTTTTTACCTTTACAGCCAGTCAATGAAGGCATTGCCTCAGGCGTAGCAACACATCTATGTAGGGTGTGAATCCAATGGTGACAAACGTTTTCTGTTAATCACCACTCGTGTGGTTTAATCCTCCTCTACACTTTAACCCAAGCATTATTACTTGCTTAATGACAAGATCCGACCATAAACTTGCCCAAAATCTTTTCGTTCTCCAAATAGTGTGTTTTTTTTCCAAAAAATTCTGGTAGAGGGAAACTGATCTGATAGTTGTTGCATCAGTTGAATATAAAGCCGTGAACTTTTAGCATAATGAATATGCTATAGTAGCAAAAATATTCAAAATCAGTGTAGAGGCATGGAGATGAGTATGCCAATCACCAGACCTCTCACCTCTAATAAACGTCGTTAAGATCTTTATATACTGCATATAGTGTACTAAAAGTTTCGTTGTTCTAGATTTACATACCATATAAACAATCGTTGATTGATTGTTTTAATTTGTGCAAATCCACTGAATTAATGATGCCATCTAATCCATCTTGCAAATCAACATCGTGAAGCAATTTTTCTAGTTCTTCAACCATGGGAATTTCGCTGTAATTTCACGGGGATTTTGAACATTCGAAATTCCCATCCCACGATTCGTATAACACCACCTTAAATCTCTATTTTCACTTGATACTTATTCGTTGGGTACTTAAAAATATTAAGAATTTAAGTTAATCATAAATGTTGCTCTAAGGAAGTCTTGCTATTGAGATCATACACAGTTAAATTTTCCTCCAATATTTTTACCCCCGAATTTGTGTTTCACACCCTAAAATAACATTGAAGCTTGAAGCTCCTGCTCAATATTGTACACCATACAACTGCCTGTCAAAAAGTAGGCGTCATCGAAGTTCTAAAAACAAACAAGCTGATTTTTTGCTAAAAATTAGCATTTTTACTCCCGGATTTGTGATTTTACCCTCTGAATTTTTTTTCATAACAGTGCTCTTATTTATGTACAAGAATGTATTGACAACACATATCTGTTAATTTCAAACTTTTTAGGGTTTCATAGATTTAAATCAGCCGACCATTTTTAAAGGCAAATATGAGATCCAGTAGTTAAAATTTGGGCATAATTTTGGTAAATATTATACCTGATGTATAACTGATTATACCTTACATTATAATCAGTTTGGATTGGTTTTTGATGGAGAGTTACCAGTATTGTGACGAATTTTTGCTGAAAACGGCGTTTTTAGTGATAATTTTTTATTATTTTCTTTTTTACACAAAACCCTGAAATTTTTTTATTATTTTTTTTTATTTTAAATTCAAAATTAGTTAGGGGGTAGGGTGTATTTTATCCTTAGGACTGCAAGGAACGCAACCCACAGTGGCGCCTGCCAAGGACTAGCATGGCTTTAACCCCGAAGTGGGAAAGCTTATGGACCTCGTGACTCTTTCCTCACGTACATATAAAATTGGGCAAAAATAAATCTTCCTAAAGTATGGTTTCGCGTAGATAAATAGTTAGAAAATACTAAATAACGTAGGAGTGGATAGTTTCGCGTAGATTTATAATTGGTAATTGTAAATCTACGGTCTCCCAAAAAAACCTTGGTTGTTTTTAATTTACAGGTGTTTCAGGCCAGGTTATACCTGAAAGTGAATACCTTACAACTATGCCACAAAAAATTGTCGATATATATTGTGGCACACATCGCCAGCAGCTAATTCTTAGTAGATGCCTGTGGTAGAAAGTGAATACCTTACAACTATGCCACAAAAAAGTGTTGATATATATTGTGGCACACATCGCCAGCAGCTAATTCTTAGTAGAACGCCACCAGTTTCGTGTAGGCTATGTGGTATAGAGGGACTAAATCCGCGACTCTGCTTTGTAAGCCGCGCGATTTTCATTGCCTTGCATAAAAATTGATAGATACTAGGAATCGTAGGCGCGTAGAGATATTGCCTGTGTATTGTGTTAATTGGGGCGTTTCTTTTAACCGTTAGCGTCATTATGGTGGCTTCTTTATATGGCGTAAATAGGAAAAAAATGGTTTCCAAAACTGCGTTTATACATATTGACCGTCGTCCAAATTTATTCCACCTATGTTAGGGGCATATTGTTGGAATTGAATTTCAAGGTCTTTACGTACATTTCGTTCAAACTTGTTAATCTCTATTTGTAATGTTGTGGTGTTATCCCAATTTATATCTAAGTTGCCGTTCTTTTTAGGTAATGCTGAATTCTCATATTTATTGTCGTTGATGCATTTTTATGTTGATTTAACCTTGTTTTTATTTGGACTTTTGTTTCACCAACATATTTTCTAGAGCATTCACATTTGACTAAGTATACACCTGTATAGCTATACTTTGGTAGTTGGGATTTGTTTCTGGATGTAAGGATTCGTTTTAGGTTTAGGCTTGATTTAAAGACAGTTTTATAACCTGCTTTTCTGTAAATTTTTCGAAGTTTTAGTTATAGTGAGGGAATCAAAGGCAGGGAGGCGCTGGGTAGGCTATTTTCGTTAATTGATAATTCAGTATTATTATGCATTGCTTTTTTGTATATTTTCGAAGTTTCGGTGACAATGAGGGAATCGAAGGCAGGGAGACGGTTGGTAGGTTATTTTGGTTAATTGATAACTCAGTAATTTTATGCATTGTAATCTTGTTTTTGACCTCTTTCACGGTTTTTTGGAGTTTGCATTTTTCATAACCATTCTCATTAAATATATTTGCAGGAAATTTAACTTCGTCATCCAAATGATTTGGGCTACAAATTCTAAACGCTCTGTGGAGAAATCCTTTAAAATTGCTTTTTAATATTTGGTGGTCTTGGTTTGAGTGTGGTTTTACTTGTACGTTTGATATTGCCTCTTTTCTGTGAATCTTAAACTCGTGTTTTCCATTGTTATTATTTATAATGCAAATGTCAAGAAAATTTAAAGACTTGGTAGTACTCTCAATTTCAATGGTGTATTTTATTGTAGGGTGTTGTTGTTGATTCAAAATTTTTTGAAATTCCTTTGCATGTTTTATATAGTGACTATCATCTACATATCTATAAAATGACTTTAAATCTATTGGCGGGTTAGAATTCAGTGCTATATTTATTGCTTTAAGTTCTTGATATTGAAGAAAAGATTCTGCTAATACTACCATGAACGAAAGTCCTGTAGGTCCTGAATTTTCAAGTTCATGTATTTTATTATTCCATAAAAAATAACAGCGTAACAAGCACAAATCAATAAGTCGTTTTAGTTCATAAAAAGTTAGCTTAGTTTGATCTTTAAAATTATCATCGAATTTTTAATAGACTATTTGTGGCGTCGTTAAGAGGGATGGAGGGGTATAAATTTACAACATCAAAAGATGCCTGAATCTCTTCTTTTGAAATATGCCATGACTTTTCTAGTTTGATGAATTCTTTTGAATTTTATAAGCGGTTAGTGTTTTTGTTTAAAACTGATTGAATGAGCTTAATTAGATAATTAGATAAGCCGTAATTTGCCTATAGTTGATACTACTATTCTCATCGGGTATGCCATTTCGGGTTGTGGGCTTTCATACATTTCATACATTCTCGGGGGAAAAGTAAAT
>JAUZNK010072418.1:0-13920 GCA_035046665.1 Euphysa ruthae | reverse complement strand
ATATATATATATATATATATATATATAGATATATACATCAGGCTCAGAATCTGCAAGTCAATGAGGTGTGTATATATATGTCAGGCGGAGTTAAGGTGTTAAGAGGCTGTATATATCATAAAAGTAGAGGCATAGATAGTGTTGTTTCACCTTTGCTTATTAGGGCTTTTCTTATTAGGGCCTGTATTATAATTTGAGATTTTTTTAAAAGAAAAACAAATATTCAGTTTCTAAGGAAAAATGTTAAGCTAGTTTTGGCCAAAAATAAGTATTAATTGTAACAGCAAATTACAAGAAAATTTTTTTTTTATATAAAATAATAAAATAAAAAATTATAAAAGCAATATATATTACCGTAAATAATATATATATATATAACTGTAAATAGCAAAATAAAACAACAAATGTGACATCCACAACAGTGGTACGAAAAAAAATTGATTATTTTGCTTGAAATATCATCATCATCAAACTTCTTGTTGTATTTCAACCTGTAAATAGTATTTTCGATTGGGCATCACCATGTTTTAAAATCTTCAAAATAAACAAACTGAAAAAAATTTTCTTAAAAGTGGAAGTAAATAAATATTAATTATGGCCAACAAAATTAAAACATGCGAACTTGATCAAAATTATTTTACAATTTTTGGAAGAGGTAAAAAATATGAACAACATCACAAATATTTATATGAGAGCACTGAGGAAAATACAACTAGATATAAAGGTAAGAGTATTAGGCTAGTCTACCCAAAAATATGTATGTTAGCCAGAACATACGTTAAATATAAGTACTTTCAAAAATATAATAAATTTTGTGGTTTTTGAAAATGAACCAGCCCCATGAGGCATTCAACACTAAATACATAATTTAACTCTGATAGTTTGAAAATAACTGGCACATGTTTCATTATGCAGAGAAGTTAAAATATTTTATTGAATTTTGAAAAAGTATACAAATAGTGTTATAAATTAACCAATCAAACTGCAACATAAAGAAAAGCAGTAGTTGCAAAATATCTTGATTTCCCTTGCCTGTAGAATGAAAGTATTACCCATTAATAATAGTACTCAAAATGTTTATCTAGATAACTTTGGTAATGAAATATTTGATAGGTTGAGATTAAGATTCTTTGGTAAATTTGGAAGATTTGGGCTCATGTTCTTGACAACGTTCAATGCTTTTGTAGTGCCAGCAGATAAACCAGCTTCTTGCTTCTCTATCTTGTTCTGTGCATCAATATGGGTAAGTATTTCAGCCATGTTCGTTTCCAACACCATTCCACCCATTACAATCTCCTGTAGTATGTACTGCACCTTATCAACATGAAATATTAAATCCAGCTCACAAACATTTTCAAAACATTTATCTAACGTTTCAACAAATACCTGGATGAGATCAAGAATTCCGAGTTCACTCTCTGATGAATCAACACAAAATACAAAATATAAAGTTGCATAATGACGGTAAATAAGACGAGAATCAGCGCCACCAAGAGCAGTTCCTCCTTCTAAGAAATTACACACAGCATCATCACGTCTTGAGACCATTTGAAATGACTCTCGGATGATCTGTTGCTGAACATCTTCTTTGTAATGTGTGAAAAACTTAATCATCCGAGGTTTGCCATGATTATTAAACACAAGTATTGCTTTGATCATTGAGAATACTTTTAAATTTCTAAACAAAAATATCTTTCAATATTTAATATTTTAAACAGAAATGAGTCAAGACGCAATTATGATTATCCCCAAACAAAAAACAAACAAAAACAGTTTCATTAGGGAATAAGTTTTTTGAGGATAATAAAAATTAAACGGAAATAAAATAAACAATGAATTGTAGAACGGTTTTTAATGAGAATTAAATTTAAAAATTTAGGCATCACAAATAAATCTAAAAAATATTTTTAACAAAGAATAACATAATAATTTTAAAAATAACACGAGCAAGGGATTATAAAAGAAGTTTGGAGGAAAATAAAACAAAAAACAAAGAATTTTTAAAGAAAAAGTTTTCAGTTAAATACAACTAAACAAGTAACTCTTGTAGAAATATTTTATGAGAAAATGAAATGAAAGTTTATTAGTGAAAAATTTTCTAATGAAATTTAGAATTAATAAATTAATAAAGAATCACTTTTTGAGGGAAATAAAACTAAAAAAGAAATTTGTTAATAATGTTAATATATTTGTGAAAAATAAAACAAAAAAATAATTATTTGAGAACAAGGATTTATTTAAAATAAGCTTTTTAGGAATTAGTCTAACAAGGATACCTAATTTTAGTTGATTTCTCAGGTATTAAGTCAATAGCAAGAAGGCTTTTATTGCAGAAGTTGTGACCACCTTCAATTATTTGAACATGTGAAGTTTGTCCATGCAAAGTTATCTCCACAATATTAAAGAAAACTTGTTTCGACTTTGTTTTGAAGAACAAAAAATTACAAGAAATAATTTTCAAAGCTTATAACGATATTTCAACTTTTTGGTTAAAAGTTTTATGAAATTTTTTTTCTGAATAGTTATTTTTTTTATCATAATTGTATGAAAGATTGAAAATGATTTATATAGTAAATAAAATTTTAAAGTAGCCTTTTTACAGGAAAAAATAAATATATAAAAATTTTTTGGAACATTTAGGAAAGACATATGTTTTCCTATTTTGGAAGTATCAAACTCTCTGTAAATACCTACCGAACAACACAGTATATGCATATTCATGCAAACAATTTACTGAGCATTATTAGTCAATTTCTAAAAAATCCTAAAACAGGTTAAATTTCATTCCCTGACTTAATATATGGCACATAAAATTTTGATATTGTTAGAATTACCTAATGAAGACAAGATTGACCACAAAGAAGAAAATACTATATGCCCGAAGATGTGCGTGGTGTTAAAACAAGAAAATTGATATAATGAAATATTTTTAAAATTTATTTAGACTCAGAGTCTCATTGGATAAATTACCAATCATTGAAAGGAAACCAATTTATTATTGAGAAGAATCCTATGCTACAAGATAAAATGTCTTCTTTTTAAAAAATGCAATTGGAAGCTATATCAGTGAGCATTGGATTGTCCTTCACCATATTTTCCCTAAATCAGAGAAAGTAAAGCCGGTGGACACTTGTTTACTACCAGAAATTTCTTAAAAATCAAGCTCTTTTTAAAGATTCAAAATCTTTTTAAAAACAAACTAGTATATCTATTGAGCCGGCAAAAAAGTATAACAAGCCAGAAAAATATAACTATGATTTAGATGGCTTAAAAGAAAGCTTTTATTATCAACTTACGCCAACTTGGTGATGAAAGCAATTTAGATTTTAGATTTTAGACTTATAGATTTCTTACATTTTAGAGAGGATTTTTCAGAAGTATTTATTGGAAAAGATAAAGACAATATTGAAAATTAGTTAACCTTTGAACAGAAAAATACAATTAATTTACCCAAGATGAATCAGCATTTACAATGATTTTGTAACTATTTGACTAGTGGAATTGTGGAAGATACAGAAAAAGAGGTTTCATTGAGGATGGCTTTATTTGAAAATTTAAAAAAAATCAACAATTTAATCTTAAAAATTGAAAAATCATTGCCAGAACTATTTCTTTTATAAACTAAAAAAAGAAAAACCTAATATGAAACAGATTTTATGGTAAATAATAATTTAAAAACACGCCATGATTTAAATATTTATTTATTCAACCTTTCAGGAGACAACCTGCTCCCGTCTACAGGCCAAGATTTTATGGTATACACGAACATATGTAAACCTGTTTAAAGCAGACACCTGCAGGACCAAATAAAGTTTTTTCACTTTAATGAGGTTTGTTTGCCTTATAAAGGTTTGGCCAAAAACCTTTCAAAATCTCAATAAAGCCATTTTACTTTAATTTTAGCCAATCAAAAAGAATTAAATTTTATAGCGAAACGTTAATTTTTAGATAAATGTTTTTTTTTTTTTTGTAGAATTTTTAATCTGTATAATTCTGTTTCATGAGTACTTCCCATACTATACTATATTGGCATAAGAGAGGTGGCTATGAAAAAGGTTAAAACAAAATTTTTTTCTGGAACTATAGTCTAGAAAAGATCTTGATTCCAGACTATAAAAAGATCTCTTATTATTTGTAGACAATTTCAATAATTATATTCTGACATACTTGGGTCAAATAGCGGGATAATTTAACAAATTGTACCACTACTTGGGTGTGTTTCAAACAATAAATTTTGTCCTTATGAAATAAGATGAAAGACACAAGTTCATAAAACAAAGTTCTAACATATCCTGTATTTATTGCTAGTTCAGATAAATTTAAATGTGCGTGTTTCTCATCCTGTAGCCGACATTTGAGAAATTGATATCATGTCCACTTAATTTTTCAAAGCTATGCAAAAGGAGTTAAAAATGTAAAAAAAAAATTAACACTGTAGGACCTAAGGTTGTTGTCCATCTTAGCAAACACTTTAAAGCATAACTTCTTCAATCAGGTTTTAAAGTATGCATTAAATTATCAATGGGAAATAATTTCTAAGAGCATTTCTTAGCCTAGAAAAATAGATATTTAATTTGTGGACAGAAATATATAGCACTTCATTTAAAAAAAGTAACTTAACCCTATTCCAACCTGGAGGGAAAAAATTTCCCCAACCGTTGGTTTTATTTAAAATGTGGGATAACCATCAAAAACAAGAGGATGTACCTAAGTGGCTTTCCATGAAATTTTACTCAAGCACATTTTAGGGTAATTTTAGAGCAGTCAGAAAATATTGGTTATCTACCAGACCTCCTGTCGGGAAAATATTGTCCCACCAATTATTTGCATTTTTATATCCAGATATTAAAAAATGGTGAGATTTTTAAAACTCTATAAATAAGCAACAAAATGAAGGACATTCCATCTTTAAGGAACAAACACTTCAGATTTCATAATCATTGTGGTATTTTCCCATTAAAATGCCAACAACTACTGCAAGAAGTGCTTTGGAAAACCTTAAAAATTAACATAAATTTTAAATGTTTTGGTGGATCAAAAGATACTTGAATCCTGGTAAAATTAACGAATTCAGCTGATTGGTTTATTGTTGCAATTCACCGCAAACCTAGTACTCTCCTGGTCAGATTTTATAAACCCCATAATTTAATAAGAGATAAATTAAGAAAAACCAAATATACAATTTGATTATATCAACAATAATTCTTTACACACAATTTTTTTTTCAAAATATACTAATACGAGTTACAACCAATGAAAAAACTGACAAAGTTACTAGTTTAATATTAAAAGCAACACAGAGTTTTTATAAAAAAAAACAGACAAATAATTCTTTGACTTATTGTCAGTAAAAGAAATAATTGAAATATTTCTGAAATATACTAATGTTATGTTGAAATAATATCCAAGTTAATTAATTCCCTCCATGTGTTCTCCACTTGGCAATTAGTAAAATAAAATACTCAAACATCAATAAGGAAATAAAATAACAAATACTTATATCTTAGATATAAATTTATTCAAGATAAAATATAATTTCATTCAAAATACTGATACAGTTTTCACAAATTAGTAAAAGCTCACCTAGGGAAATTTTTCTAAGCAAAATCATAAAATAGGGGCTTATTCCAGAAGGGGGCTTATTTGAGAAGGGTGCTTTCTCAAGACTTAACAAAACATTAAACTTTATTTGTTTTAAAGCAATAAAAAGCCAGAAAAACAATTTTGACGCTCAGTGCAAAATAAGTTGTTAAATTTTGAAATTCAGCTAAAAAAATTGTGAATATAACGCTAAGAAATTTTTAAAATTCAAAATTTAATTAGATATTATTTTGATTAACAAAAATGTTATTGAAAAAATTTTTTATTTAACCTTCCATACATATGTGAACACAAATAAAATGAAATAAGACAGCAAAAACAGAAAGAATCTTAAAAACAGTGATATTTCATTCCTGACCTGTTTGATACTCAGACTTATTATTTTTTTTCAAAACAAATTGAAATCTTAAAATAATAAGTTTTGATAAAATATGAGTGAATAAATAGTAACTTGTTAACTTGCGCAATCCAAAAAAATCCAAATCTTATTCTTACTAAATCGTAAATTAATTATACCTCATTATTTATGCCACAGAAATATCTGCACTCAAAGCTGAAAAACATAAAAACTTATTCTTCTTCAATAAAATCATAACTGAATAATAGAATTAAGATAACAATTGAATTAAAATATTATTTTCCTCTGTTTTCCTTTTTATAACCAAAGTTTGTATCATAAAAGGGCAGGTAAAAATAGATCAAATGAACAATGGATGAATACCGCTTTGGGGAAGATCAATTGAAATGGCTTCAACTTTATACTTTTTAGCCTAAATTTATTTTCTATACATCACCCAGATGAGCAACAACCAGATTTTGCTTGTGGTTCTTCATCAACTATTACAACATTTTTCCTACGTTGGGATTGCTCTCGTGCTTTTTGTGGATTAGAAGCTATATCAGCTTCTTCTTGACTTTGTACTTCGAGCATACCTAAACGCAACCAGAATTACATGAAAATCACTAATCAAATCAAACATATCTCTTTATCAGAAAAAAAAAATTACAGTTATAGTTTGGTCGCTAAGAGGGCTAACACTACTATTAAATTAAAAAATGGCAACCCTTCAAGAAAAAAAACAGAATTCAGGCTTATGTGACATGAATTATGCTAACATTTGGTGAGCACTTGTAAAATCATCAAGTCTTAGCAGTCTTATACAAAATAAATTTTAATGTAAATAACAGAATGTTAATGGCACTTACGTTTTGCTAGATCTAGAAACAAATCTTCGATTCCTCGGTTTAACTTAGCCGATGTGTGATAGTGCTTTGCACCAACAGATTTTGCATACCTATAATAAAACTCATCAGTTGCACAGTTGACTTCCATTTATAATACAATTTATTCAATTTATAAACTTACTGGTTAAATTAACTGAGTATCACTACAAAGTATCAGATTTAAATTTTAAAAGATTTCTTAAATTTTTAGTTACTTCCTATTTTTAATGTGCATTATTTTGACAGTTTACTTCATAATTTTTTTTTTAAACTACACCTTCGAATAGTTGGCTAGGGAAAAGTAATTATTTTATAACTATTTGACACTAGACTAAAGGAATGGAGATCGTAATCCGAAGGAAAGTAACCAGAAGGTAGAGTATAAGCGAGAAGTACATGGGGAGAAGCTTGATGAATAAAAGTTTTTGTGAAATTTAAGGAATTGTAAAAACACAGACAATGAGGCTACATTTCTGCAAAGAAAAAGTAAGCGTACGTTTCTGAATTCGCTCAAGAAGAAGTAGACATAAAGTAGAGGCTCTGGCCTCAGAATGGCAGCAATATTCAATATATTGTCAAATATTAGCCTTATAGATATAAAGTAAACTGTCGGGCAGAGGAAAGTAGTGTATCTGGAATAGAGATCCAACCTTCAAAAGACTTAATGATATTTAAAAATTCACCAGAGATACTATATGATTACATCGCAAGGGGAAATTCAGCATGCCAGACCTTGCAGAATGCCTTAGAGATGTCCAATATAATCGCCAGCAATCACCACAAGCATTTAGAGATTGATAAATGCATTCACAGAGGAAGTCAGAGCATCAGCAGTGGATCTACCACAAAAACCATACTGATGAAAACGGATTGAGCAACTCTAAATGATGAGTAACACATTAAGTTAATCAATGATTCAAAGACCTTAATCATGACTTAAAGAAGACTGATAGCACACTAATTACGATAATCAGATTGCTCTTCAGAAATTTTTATTACTAGGACAACAGATACCGACTTCCAGTAATAAGGAAAACAGGATTCAGTGATACACTTCTTAAACAACCTGCAGAGTTCTGGAGAGCACTTTTGTAGCAAGACTACAGCAATTTTATCAGGGCTATAAACCTTACAAAAATTACGAGTAGCGAACATTTTTGACTATTTTGGTTGTTATGTTGAGAGTAGTCAAGTGTTAGGTGGAAAGTCAGGCAATATGCGTCCAGAATCATCGAGAGTAGTTACTGCTGGACAGCTTAGTAAAAAGTTTTGCCTTATTTCTAGCAGAGATAACAACATCAAGTCCATTGAGGAGTGGAGGGATCAAAAACCTACCCTTAATTGAAAAACTCCTTTAGATGCACCAGAAGTCTCGAGATCCGATGGATTGAGTGACCAGAAGTTCATGGACCTTGTTTTGGTAAGAGCATCTAGCCTCTTCAATGACTTTTTTACAGTGATTGCGGACTCAGGTGTAAAGACACCTGTTTTCAACAAAGCTAGTGGCTGCAGGAGATGAAAATAATGATTCCAATGAGCAATTTCAGCCACAAATGTTGGACAAAACCATGGGATATGGATAGGTGACTCAAGAGAAGAGGTGGTGTTAAAGTTTATGTCAAAGTTAGAGCGGTCAGCGTTTCCTAGAGGACTAGAGACAGATGTCTGGCAGACATCAGGATTCAATAAAAGGAATAGATCAAGTAGAGAAGATTCCTGATTTTCACGATCACGAAGATGACTTGGGGAATCAACTAGTTGAGTTAATGACTGAGATGTGGCAAAGTTGTAGGCTAATAGCTCAGTGTGGTGGACATTGAAGTCCCCAAATAGATTAGCAAATGGATGAATTATGAGAGGCTTGCCAGTATTTTCAAAAATAGAGTTGATGACATTGCAGGACTGTGTGGAAAGAAAATGGTGTAAAAAGAAAAGAAAAAGATGCAAACAAATGTACGATTCATCAGGGTTTTTAAGAGAATTTTTTTGAGCTAAAGGCAGAGAGTCACAAACAAAGATGCTTAGGCCAAGTATGTGAAAAGATCAGTCCATGCAACTGGTAGGATGGTAACCAGGTACAACTAAGTCAGACAAACTATCCCCTGAAAAGTCACAGTTATGTTTTTTGGGGAAATGAATTTTAAACACTTTCACCATTAACAGGCTAGTAAAAAAAAAATATATATATTAATAATAATACCAATTCACTCTAACTAATAAAATTACAATAGAAAAAATAAATCGCTACAAAATAATAAAGACAAATTAATTTTATAAATTGCAAATTTCACAGTTGCAGTAAATTTTTGCCCTGTTTACTTCAGATTTAAATTTGGTGTGAGTATTGGATATTTTAATTGAGTAATTTGGTTTTTTTTCGAAGCCAATGAGGCCCGAATTTAAAGTGAATTTAAATTTTAAAATTGAATGGTGTAAGGTATAATCTCAGAGGGATTGGAAGATTCAATTTGAGAATATGATGCTCTGGAACTGGATAATGAGAATATTTTAAACAGTATGGCTTCATATCAGAAAAAAGCAGAACTTTTCTGGATATAAACTATAAACAAAAACTTGAAAACGAAAATGGATTTATAGGACCCTGGTTGGCTTTTACAGGGCTCAAAAAAATTTGATACTTACTCTTCAGCCTCTGAAACATCAACATGACGATCTCTTTCTAGATCGATTTTGTTTCCTAAAATTAAAGTTTTTGAATCAAAATCATCAAAAGCTGTCGTTAATCTTTTTTCCAAACCTGGCCATTTAAAAATCAAAAAAATAATTTGTAAATGAACAAGCAAAACAAACTACTTAAAAATGAAAGAAAAAAATATACAGACCTTCTTTCCATTTTTGCATTATTTATCCAAAAATAACGCTAACAAAAATTTGGTTAAAAAATGTGACTTTGCCACTTTGTTTGCCTCACTAACCCCTAATTACAGGCAAAAATTTGAAGAAAAAAAATGAACAGAGCTAAAGAAAAATGTGCAAATGATAATTTTTGCCTTCTTTACCCAGAATCAGCAAGAACAAAAAATTTTGAGAAATTTAGAAACAGGTCATTAATTTTCCATCCTGCAAATCTTCAAAATAAAAAAAAAAATTAATGAGTAGATTCAGAGAAAAATCTAAATATACAGATTAGGTCAAAAAATCAGCATGGCAAAAATAAGGCTAATGAAAAATATAGATTTTTGGACAAAGAGAATTTTTTTCAAAAATTGTAATAAAACTAATAAAGATATCTAAAAAAAATTGCAATAAAACTAATAAAGAGATCTAAAAAAAATGCAATAAAACTAATAAAGATATCTAAAAAAAATGTAATAAAACTAATAAAGATATCTAAAAAAAATGTAATAAAACTAATAAAGATATCTAAGAAAAATGTAATAAAACTAATAAAGATATCTAAAAAAAATGTAATAAAACTAATAAAGATATCTAAAAAAAAGGTAATATAACTAATAAAAATATCTAAAAAAAGAATTGTATAAAAACTAATAAAGATATCTTAAAAAAATGTAATAAACCCTAATAAAGATATCTAAAAAAAAAATGTAATAAAACTAATAAAGATATCTAAAAAAAATGTAATAAAACTAATAAAGATATCTAAAAAAAAGGTAATATAACTAATAAAAATATCTAAAAAAAGAATTGTACAAAAACTAATAAAGATATCTTAAAAAAATGTAATAAAACTAATAAAGATAACTAAAAAATTTTTTTATAAAACTAATAAAGAGATCTAAAAAAAAAAAAAAAGAAAAAAAAAAGAAATAAAAATGTAACATGAAATATTTCCGAGAACTTTCAAAATGTTGCTTTTTGATTTGTTTTTCAGGTAACAAGAGCTTCTTTTAAAA
Organism: Euphysa ruthae; assembly: GCA_035046665.1. Classification (NCBI taxonomy): domain Eukaryota; kingdom Metazoa; phylum Cnidaria; class Hydrozoa; order Anthoathecata; family Corymorphidae; genus Euphysa; species Euphysa ruthae. The sequence goes on along the minus strand of JAUZNK010072418.1, from coordinate 3,220 downwards.
ATCTGGCTTTAGCACCTCATATTGGTCATTGAATCTAACTTGTATATAAAGATAAAAATTAATGAAGAGATAATGAGATTAACAAACAAATGGACAATACTGAATCCATAGGATCGAATTTCTAGGTGGCTTTAAAGATGAATAGCTATATTTATAAATATAAATAATTTAGACAAAGATATTGCAATCTAATTTATTTTTTTACATACTCATGCAATATTTATCCAATATTTAAAACATGATTTGACAACAAAATTTTATAAATAAAGAATGAAACGTAACAAAAGCTAAATAAAAAAATCTATCAAGAAAAAAAAACATGAAAATTGGTAACATCAAATCAAATAAAGATTTTGAGTGTTCTGCCATGTTTTGGGCCTGGTAAATGTTTTTCAATGACTGACAAGTCAAATATTATAAATAAATGTTTCAACGTCATACAAAAATTAGGAATATTAGGATATTCTCAAGAAAAATGAATTTATTGGGTGTGTAAGGAGTAATTCCATTGGGGGTGTATTGGGTGTATAAGGAGTAATTCGAACAATGTTTTCCACAAACTAATGAGAAATAATATTTTCTAACACCATACAAAATTTTTTGCCAAATAAGAATATAACATATATAGAGAAGTGTCATTAAAAATTTTTTGACCAATCTTGACATTTTTGGAGTCTGGGGCCCAGGCACCAAACTTTTCAGTAAGTTAAAAGATCTGGTAGGTCAAAAGATTCATCCTATGGTCTTTTAATTTCATGCAAACTGTCTAAGACTCAAAAAAAAAAAAAGATTTTTTTTCCTCCTAAAAAATTGAATTTTACAACTCCATTTGTTTCATTAACACTAACTTCATTATGCAACACTTTTTAGGAAAATCAAAATTAGAATTTTAAGATACTAGCATGTTTAGCATAAATGCCTTATTATTTGATAAAGTGTTAGAGCTTTACACCTGGATGAACATTCTTATGTAATTATAATCTCCTTAACTATGTTAATAATGTAACCTTTTATTGTGGATCCACACTCTAGGAGATTTGCCACAAGCTAACTAAAAACTATCTCCTAACCAATTGAGGAAAGCAGTGAATTAATATGGCTATCACTGTGTGCATATAAAAAAACCCATGAAAATTTGCTCGTTGTTGTAAAATCAAACGCCTTCGATCTCCTGTAATAAAGTGCTTTTATACAATATCTAATGCTTTTCCATGTTAAGTTGCGTTAATAGCACTACTTGAGGTTATCTTTTTTTTATTCATAGAATGTGAACAAAAGATGTCAATGCGATATCAAAGACCACATAAAGCATAATGTACATTTAATTTGTGACTATAAGCAGAAAAAGAGAAATAATAAGCAGATAGTAAATATTGAAATTTTTACTAAAAAACCAAACTGTTTTATTAAAAAAGGATACAATACCTACTATACATAAGCAAATATCATCACCCAGCATCTTACGCAATTCCTTAACCCAATTTTTTACCTAAATAAAACTTTATCAATTAGTATTCCCTTGTTAGAAGTTTAATCACGAAAAAAAGCCTGAATAACTTTTCTAAAAATAATTAAGACTAACACAGAACTTCAACATGCATATTTGTTAAATACAAAATAAGTTATAAAATTCATATAAATAGAAACAAATCAACTAAAGTAAAAACCCTAAATTTGAGATTTTTCTAAATCAAGACTATCATCCCCTCATTAGAAAATAAAACAATAACAGGCTAGCAATGAAAATAAAAAGTAGCCCCAGAATTAAACAGCCTTTTCAAAATTTCCCCATGAAAAATCAAGTTAACATGGTAACACATTCACAAGATCAATATTAAAAATATCATAAGTGTAGAAAAATACTATTAAAGAGAAAAATATTTTAATAGATATTTCTTTAAAACTATCTTTTTCTTTAGTTCTTGCTATTGGGTCCACAGAATATCTGACAAAAATAGAAAATACAAGGTCCTAAAACCGAATATATATAAAACAAGTAGTGACCTCCAAATTATCATAAATAAATAAGAAGTCCCAATAAAAATCAAAACATTTCTAAATTATCAAAAACAATACCTTATTACAGCTAGTATATTTACAGCACAATAACCAGATATTCAAAAAAAAATTTTTTTAGTGGAAATATCTAGGAATAAACGAAGTTACAGGAAAATTGTAGATAGATATAAGTAGGGTTTAGGAGCCAGTAGAGTAACTTAATGAAGATATCATATAATAACAGGGTTTGTAAAACTTTGAATATATGACAACCTGGACTTTTGGGAGATTAGAGGATTAAATTTACATCTTGAAAAATTGGGTATTCAGTAAAAAGCCTGCTGGTGAAATCTTCAAAATGGCTGACATCATAAGATTATAAGAGAAACATTTTCCATCACAACAAAACAGAATCAGATCATTTTTATCAAGAAATATTAAAAAAAAAAAAAAAATCATTATTTAATAAAAAAAAAAAAGACAATATTTTCAAAACTACATTTAACCAACACTTTAAATGTATTCACTACACAGTTTTCAAGACTTCTATTAGAAATTAAAAACTACAAAATAATAATACATAACTTGTATGTTTATTATAGTAGGTATATAGATGATCTTTATTTTATTTGAAAATGAAAATGAATGCCTTACATTTATTTTTTTGAGTATGTTAAAAAAAACCATAACATTAACAAACTAACATCTCATTCATAGATATATCGATTGATAACAGCAAAGAAAAGCTGTCCAAAAGCATTTTTAGAAAAAAAGACATACACAGGATTACTTACTAATTATTTCAGTTTTAATAATTATTAAAATTGGCACAAAAAAATCTTTAATAGAATTTATAAAATTATTAAAACTATTTTGCAAAACAAACTGTACCCAGTGATACTTGTCTATTGGCAAAATTAAAAATATTTTGATAGAAGCATATCACTAAGAAAAAAAAAAAAAAAAAAACCATGAAATTGACTACTTTAAAATTTGCTACAATGGATCTTCCTCTAAACAGACTCAAGTTAAAATACATTGAGACATGTTGGTCAAATTTAGTTTTAAAAATATTGTAGTTTTTCTAAACATTTTTAGTGAACCGGTGTTCGTCAGATGTTTTGACACAAAAATTACTAAACAACTTAATTGGTGTTCGTCAGATCTTTTGACACAAAAATTACTAAACAATTTAATTGGTGTTCGTCAGATGTTTTGACAC
>JAUZNK010072407.1:0-13921 GCA_035046665.1 Euphysa ruthae | reverse complement strand
TATATAATATATAGAATTTTGCATGATTGTATACCAACATGTTCAAAATCAATAAAGACTGGGAAACCAGATTTAACTTTTATTTTCATGATTTTTTGGGGCTTTAAATTTTCAAATTTTTCAGACCCTCCTCCTTTTAAACAACTAATGCTAGACTTTGAACAATGATAGCCCATGACAACATGAACATGCTGATGTCACAAATTTTGTGATATCATCAAGACGTTGCTGACATCAGCAAAACTGTAATTTGGGAAAATCCGGTCAAACCCAAATTGAGCCTGAAAATTTTATTTTTAACATTAAATTCTATTTACTTAGTAAGCACCCACACCGAAATTCTATTTACTTAGTAAGCACCCACACCAAAATTCTATTTACTTAGTAAGCACCCATACCAAAATTCTATTTACTTAGTAAGCACCCACACCGAAATTCTATTTACTTAGTAAGCACCCACACTGAAATTCTATTTACTTAGTAAGCACCCACACCGAAACTCTATTTACTTAGTAAGCACCCACACCGAAATTCTATTTACTTAGTAAGCACCCACACCGAAATTCTATTTACTTAGTAAGCACCCATACCAAAATTTCATACAAAACTAAGTGATACATCTACAGTTGTGTCTTACTAGAATTTATAAGAATTAGACAGCACTATGCATTTGAAGGTAATTTCAAAGAATCACTAATATCTGTTGACATACTTACAGGTGTTATTGCTGGTTTACATAAACTATCAACAAAGTATAAAGCATAGAATAGCCTGACTCATTCTTTCTCCTTAAATTTAATTAACAAAACTAGACAAATAAATTTACCCTTGTAATTTATCCATGTGATGAATTTGCTCAAATTATACAAAAAAAAAATATTTCAAATAAAATGGTTAAATTTTCTGTTGTAGGAAAATTTGGGGACAATTACTCGTGTTCAACCGAATTCTTCCTGACTTCAATAACTTGGAATGGAATACAAATGATAGCCTATTTCAACCTATACTTGAAGCTTGTGTTTGTGTTGAGCTGATAAAATGTAGCTGCTCAATGGATGCAGTAATCGATGTAAATGCAGACAATTCGATTTGGCTTGCGCTGAATTATGTGCTTGCTCTGGAAAATGTTATTGAATCCGTGTTATTGTTATTATACCAATTTAATAATTTTTTTGTAAAAAAGCTTTTCGGTTTTGGTTTTTTGGTTAATGTAAGGTGTTAAGGGTTTCAGAATCTTAGGCTATATTTATTAATATAACATTTCAAAAGAAGTGAATAATTACTCAAAAACTGACCATGTTCTGATCCAAAAAATTGAATTTAAAAATTCAAAGGTTTTAGTAAGAAAATCAACCAGAAAAACAAAAGTGGGTAAATATATAGGACCTGTTGGCTTTGATTCAAAACATAAGAAGACCCAAATACAAAAAATATTTTAAATATATTAATGTACCAATATAATCAGGAACATCTGAGATGTCATCAGGTTTCTTTTTCACATTTGATAATGCCAAAGAAGAGCAGCCTTCAGCATATTTAGTTTTCTTTTTCTTTTTAACTTTGATTACTTCATCATCAGTGCCTATTACTTTAAGTTTTTTTTTTTCTTTCTTTGACAGCTTATTTTCACTATCATCCAAAACCAGGTTTTTTTTTTTCATAGTGAAGCTTATGACTAAAAAAAAAAAAGAAATTAGTGATTAGTGGACCGCCTTAAAAAAGCACCCTAGTGAACAGCAAATCCACTGGAAAATGAGCTGTGGTGACTTTCTATTCCTTATAAAAACATGCGCAAATAGTGCTTCAAATTTTGGCTGATGTCATTAGAAGAACCAGTGCAAAAACAAAAGTTTAATAGAGATGGTGAATAAATTGATCATTCATTCCCTTGCAAAAATAAAGAAATCAGACGTGCATTGAATCTGCAGCAGTAAACTTTCTATATTGAAACACAACATGATGAAATGATCACATTTTTTTCTCTTAACTTAATAGAACTCCGCAATAAATCAAGGCTCTATTTTATTAACAATGATTCATTCTAATCAATGTTTTGTCTCATTTCTCTATTGTGCTTTATTATTCAGAACAAGCTGTATGCGACATAACAGACACATAATTTTTTTTTTGACAACAGATTCAGCTTCATGACAATACCCAACAGGTTAACTGAAATAAATCTTCTAAAACTACCATCTAAAAATTTGCTCATTGAATTTCATGGAATGTATTTAATTTTTAACAAATTAAGCCGTATGGAACAAAAAAATATGCTTTATAGTCACCTAAATATTCAAGTACAATATTTTAACATATAAAGCTTATAAATTCAAAGTGGTTTCCAATGGCTTTGTAAGGAAGAGCAAAGCAAAAAATAATAATAATAATAGAAAATATTACGTTTTATAAATTTTAAATCACAGCTTTTTTAATACCATTCCTAACATGAATACAGTAAAGGATTTGACCTGCATTAATTTATTACTTGATAAAGCAAAATAGAAAAAAATATAGAAGCAAGGCCATCACGTCCTAACTTGGTTTATGCAATACTGCCATACCCTAATTTTGTTTAGGCAGACCACCACACTCTTACTCTGCTTTTGGCATGTTAAAACAAAACTTTCATAAAATGTCAAAAATCATTAAATTAATGAAAAATTGACAAAAATGTGAAAGAAGACTAAAAATCACATTCAAAAAAATGTTTTTTTCAAAAACTATTTAAAACTTACATCCTTTTTGTTTGTCTTTGTCCTCCTCATCATCGTAATCACCGCCACTCGGATCGTCGCTGCGCAATAAAAAAAATTAATCAAAATAAAAATGTTAATCAAATTATTAAAAAAAAAAAAAAAAAAATTAGTAAACATAAAACACGTAAACATATAAACAGCCGGTCAGAGAACGATAAAAGAGAATTTTAGAAATATCCAGTAACAAAAACAACATAAAATAATTTATTTAGATAGAACTTTGACAAAATGTTAAAGTGTTACACTACCAACATTTTCATGGAAAAAGTATCTTGAATTATTGAATTATTAATATGGTTGATTGACTTCCAGTCATCAACAACTGTAAATGTCTTGTGTGCACATTACAACTTTTGTCAATAATTAACAATTCATCAAGATCAAGGGCAGAGTGTTCGACGCGTGCTGACCAATGTTTGACGAATAAAGGTTCCAACCAAGACTCTCAAGATCATACTCGACTAACTGTGCCGCCAAACTTGTCAAGTAATATGTTGTGGGGACTGTGGGCAGATTCCCCCATAGGACAATAAAAAAGGCCCACATGAAATGCTGAGAAGGTGGGACGGGTCAAACAAATGCCAGTTTAACATTAACTAGTGATGCCTCTGCGAAAAGTGCGGAGAGACAGAGTCAGTTTTTTCAGGCAACATCTGCCAAAAAGTACCAACGTTGATGCTACATCCTGCGAAAGAGTTGATATGGTGCCAGCCACACTGCATTCAGCTCAATCTCTTCAGTGAGTATTTCCCATGGACAGCATTCAATCAAGCTTTGCAAAACACAACTCTGGGTGACATTTGGGTGTGTTACACGACTGTCCTAGGTGAATAGGTCCAGACTGGCCTACTTCAGCACCACAAAGATAATCACCCTGATCAACCGGCAAAGATATTCTTTGACCCGTATGACAGCATCACTCACCACTACAGAAAACAGGGTCAGTCGGTGGCCATACCTAGAATTCTGAAAACAATTAAAGCATACAAAGGAATGATGATTCAAGTGCCTCTACAGATAAACAATCAGGCCTCAGGGTCAGTTTACCGTGGTAAAACATAGCCTGTGCAGTTGGATAAGCAATGCTGTCTACACGGCAGTCTCGCCTCTGAGATTAATAGGTCAGATTGTGAGCAACTTACCTCCAACAGACATCCAAGATCCTGCTGTTTCTTAGGCACTGCAAGCAACCCAGAAATCGCCCTGATCAAGGCAAACTTGAAGCGCTATGTGATCAAAGACAGACAGAAAAGGCATAAAAAATACACAGAAGCCAAAGACAAACTCACCGTTGACCACGTCCTGGAAATGATCGACGCTGAAAACAAAAACGGACATCAATTCTGGTGAGCCACAAGCTTCAGCTGCAACCTTGTGAACATGTGCTTTGAGAAAACTGCATAATATAAAGTGGGTTGCCCAGGTTCCGAAATTCGGTGCATGATCGAATAAGGCTTATGCGTTAAACATGGATAGGTCGCACTTCGACGAAAAAAATCCTTTGAGTCTTCTTTGTTGGTAGCAACGTAGACCACCCTGCCTACAGGCAACAGCGTCTCATGTAGGTGGGATATCTCAACTATCAATGCGACCTTGATCATTTCAATCGCTTCTGCCGGAGGGAGACCAGTTATTTGCGCTGATATATTGTTGATATCTTCCATTAAAGCGGGTACCATTCAGCGCTGTCATGTCCATTGCCTAGTTCTTGTGTCTGTGCCCTGAACAGTCACACAGTCAAACGATAATTAAAGGACTTAACAAAACCTGCAATTTTTGGTAGCCTGGTTGTGCTCGACAGACTCAAACCCCATGCTTAAACATAACCAACCTTACTTACTAACCGCTTACACGCCCATCGTCGATCATCAAAGTGCTTGGCCATACAAACGCTCTGTTCTAGTGTGCTAGTAAATGTCATCGTGGACTTGTCGGCTGACTTCAAGGTCAATGTTATGGCAGCTTTGTATGTTTTGGTGGCAATCAATGCAAACTCTGGCTTCATTCGAGTTAAAAACAACCACAGGGCAATTGCATTCAGTAGCAGCCATTTATCATTCCCATGAATGGGCAAAGCGCAACAGGTACTGTTGGTGCAGCATTAACAGCTCCTCTGCTAACACGAGTCTGTCAAACAGCCCTTGGCTTCACCTTTAGTCTTGAAATGTGTCGGGGTGTCTTTGAGCTGAAAAGAACCACTCTCTCCACAGTTCTTCTTTTTCGACAACAGCCTGAGTAGCATCGCTTGATAAGGATATTGCTGCTCATCGAGGTTGGACATGGCTTGTCCAGATCTATTGGTTAGAGTAACTTTCCTAAATAGACCGTGCACAAACAGATCACTAATTTATCACCAGCTATGATACTCCCTGCAGTTGGCAATACAGGGCAGTGTTGGCAATGCTTTTCATTACAGAGACTGCCATATGCTTGATTCCAGTCCAAAGATTTCCAAAAAGAAGTCTGCGCATCCTTGCACGTAATGAGGCAAAACTCCACCTGCTCGGTAATAGAGATGAAAAGAGTGGCAGCTTTTCGTGTCGGTAACTTTACTTGCGAATGACACATTTCCTGTGCCGTGTTGTCCTGGTAAAACGGAACGGTCATGATTTGGAAGAATAATGAAATTCTGTGTCATTTTTACATACCCTAGTAAGGCCTAGTTTCTAAGAGAAGCAATATAGTTCTCTGCTTGTTTCAACGTCTTGCGCGGGACTCTAGATTAGTTACCTTGCTTGGTTTAAAACTTCCCATGTCTTGTCATGACCTCCTTGCTCAGCGTGGTCCATGGTTTGGTTTAGTAGCTTAATGCCAATTCCCTGTTGCTGTGTTTCGCCATCACTATCTCTCATGGTCAAGTGCTCACTAAGATTTTGAGCAAGCTCACCAACTGAGTCTTCTTCATCAGATAATGGTTTAAAACTTAACTGCCTTTTTATTGGTAGTATTCTAGGAGTTTGTCAAACTGATTCTTTAGATTTAACCAATCAAGCCCCTAACAATGGCCAAATGCTCTTTGGAAACTTGGAAGAGGCTTACATCAAAGCAATCGGTCAAACTCTACAGCTCTAGATGGAACCTGGTCTTTGAAACCTCATGTGCCCTTAATGAGATAGCGGAGAGCTGTCATGAGGTTGCTATCTTGAATTGGGTAACCATCAATTTCAATTTCACAGTGCTTGATCAGCATGGAGAAATTATCTAGATACCCTCAGCTATACCCTACACTAAACGAAACCGTATCCGAGTCTAGGGCAGACTACCGCTTGACACAGCTAGCCAAACTTAAAGACCAGCTAATGGTAGAGGATGACTCCTGTGAAAACCTTGTGAAAATAAATATAAAAACAAAATACACTCGGGTCATCAACATTATCGATGATGTTGATGTAGGGCTATTGCTTCATTTATGGTGACGTTGGAAAGGGCCTCTTAGCAACTGTGATCGCAGTACCAGTGGTTGCTATTATCATGGGCATTTCTATCCACGTTCTCGCTGAGAGCAAGTTCAACTCAATTGCAGAACTAGTTAGCAAGGTGCTTGAAGATGGAGTCATATGTCAAAACAAGTTTCATTCAGTATTAGAAGAAGTTCGGAAATACCAAGCTATGAAGAATATGAAGAAGGAAAGACAGACAAGCTTGCAGAAAAAAAGCATAGAGCTAGACGAGGTGACAAAAAAGGGATTGGTCGAGAGGACGCAAAGAAGCTTGCCACTCCTTCATAAAAAAACTTGGGGCTGGAAACTCACTTTAGAGATCGCTTCAACTCGCCACCAGCGTATAAGCATCCGACACCCAGTGCAACAAGTTGGGTTTGCACTGAACATTGAGTGTTTTCCCCTATCTGCTTTAACTTAAAGAGAAAGTATAAGGTTTGACGTTAATCAAATTCATATTTATATTCAAGATAATGAGATGTATTGAATTACGTGCTAACCAATCTTAAAAAAACAAAAATATATTCTTTATCATCAAAATCAAGTTACAAAGATAACTTGACCATTACAACTAACTAAACTATTCTCACTCGATGAAAAAATAAAAAGTATATAAAAGCACAAAACTCTTCTCGGAACAGAAACCTCTTGGGATTTTTTTGTTGTTGTTGTTGTTGTTATTTTTTTTTTTTTTTTGTCCCAAGAATGTTTTTATTATATTTAATTATATTAGCAACATTAACCAGACATATTAGCCGACAGGCAACAAATAATTATGATCTTTTTTACCAAAAGATATATTAGCCACATTAGCCGGATATATTAGCCAACAGGCAACAAATAATTATGATATTTTTTACCGACAGATATATTAGTGATATTAGGCAAAATAACTCCTTCAAGCTTCTAGTCTATGCTCACCCCCATAAACTTTTCACCTTCCAGCAGCCTGTGATATATGATCATAATTGAATTGCAATTATATCCGAGATTATCACATTTATTGAATTCTAGTGGGCGCACAATTGATTGGTTGATTGATTGTGTTTGATTTTCAATTATGAACGCTTGCGGCGCTTTTCTTAAATTGTAATAAAAATTTTTTTTAAATTTGATAGTAAGAAGATTCGTGTCACTGAAGTTACTGATGTCTTGAACCAACCAAACGCTGAGCACGTGCCAACATTTAATGTTTTAAAGCTTTTTAATAAAAGCCGACACATTTTTTGTGAAATAGTTGTAAAGCATTCGCTTTCGACAAAGGGCATCTATTATTTACCTTCATCATTTAGCGTAACCTGGCCTCTTGGAGCACCTATTCCAAGCTACATGTTCCAGATTTTACAAAAAACCGCCTGGAAGGAGCCACCAAAGTCCACAAGGCTTCCTAAATCCAAGTGTATAAAGCCTACAGCCCTTTCACATCCTGAGTATAAAACCTCACATCCCCCTAATAGTAATTTAGCAGACCAAATATATCTGTTCCACCTTTAGTAAAATCATACAATGTAAATATTTGTGGCTTTTCTTTCTGGTCCTCCTTTAACTCTGTATAATGTGCATTCTCTTGAAAAAATCACAACATTCTTTTATATTTTTAACTTTTCTGGAGCAGTATATTTTATTGAGACACATCCTTTTTTCTATTTCAAAGTGTATTGAAACTTTTCTTTCTTTGCTATTAAAAAACTCCTTTGGAAATTTAATTTAACCATTCATTCATCAAAATTCCAATACTTATTCTTACTGCACCATATTTTCTTGAATTAAAGCTGCGACTTCTATTTTGCGAGAAAAATGTGGCTTATATTTGAGAGCTGCTTATATTTAAGGGAAGCTTGAGTAACAGAACCTTGGTTTTCATTCATATGAAGGCATTTATCTAGTAGAATAGATAGAAAAACGAAATAAAGTGCAAAGATTTGTATAGATTGTAGTATAAATCACAAATTACTATGGCAGGGAAAAAGATTTTTTCGTAAAAACACATTTTTATACCTTGTTTTGCTTCAAATTTTTGAAAAAATAAATGTGACTTTCCTTTAATTTTTAAAAATAATTTGTGTGGCTTCTATTCATGGGCTTGATAAACTGTCAAACGTAACATTAGTAATACAAAAGCCGAAAACGGTATTTTGGCGTAATACCACCAATCATACAACATCATCTGCAAACTAATGACTTAAAAGGTGCTTATCCATGCCCAGAAATATGGAATTTCAATTGGCTATGTTATTCACCCGCGAGTATTTTGACGGGTTCGATTTCCAGATTCTTTATGATGCTTTAAATTTTAAAGTTTGCTTCTGAAGTTAATATGAGCATTTTTAAAAGACGCAAAAGAATCAGCAATATTTTCTCCTTCGTTATTACTACTCTTGAACCAAAATAATATTCCAAATGGCTGCATACCAAAATAATCAAAAATAAAAATTCCAAGCAAAAATCATAACAACTTCTAAAAATTGCTTCTAAAAAGAATATTTAGAGCAGGCAGCCAAAATATTTCAAGTAGCTTCATACAAAATGTCAGAAAAAGTTAGTGGACGATTTTCAGCAGGTTTTTTTTTTCTGGTCCAAGAAAACGAAAATAATTAACTAAAAAAAAAACTTTTACAAAAAAGCTAACAAACAGCCAAATTTCAAAAACTAAGTTCTTACTTGCTAAATTGCTTCTTTTGTTTGTTTTTTACCTAAAAATAAAAAAATGAAGCGTTTTTAAAAAGTTAAGGTTCAATGTACCTATTATTATCATGATGATGATTGTGATGGTGAATTAAATAAGTCTATCTTTAAGAGATTTTATAACTATTAAGTATTTTAATATGCTTTTTGTTAAAGTTCTAACAACCCTGCTTGATTGCTGCAACTTTTGTAAGCCAACCTTATTCAATAAAACATCTAAGACTTGTTTAACGCAATTAAACAATAAGCATTTGATTGTAAGTTTTTGAATTTCTTCACGACGCTTTGCTAGTCTTGAAATGAAAATATTTTCTTCAGAATTGAAAACTTTAACCATTTAGTACTGAGACTGGACAAACACGGGTAAACTTATAAGACTCTTTTGTTTACACCGAGGCTTCAAAAATATTATTTCATAAAAGAAAGGTGGGGGTGGGTGTACATATGCCTCTAAAAAAAATGATTTACAAATTACATACAACTGATTTAGGTGTAGAACCAGCACCACCAAGGCGTTCAAACACACTTTTCTTTCTAGAGATTTCTGCCGCTGTCTCGTTTGCAGATACCTTCCTGACACCAGCACCTATTGCTGTGGATATCTTTTTACCGCCAATATCAATTGTAACTTTACGTGTTGTACGAGCACCAGTCATTATCTAATCATCTTTTTTTGGTATCAACTTGAAATTAAAATATGGTTAGTTTAAAATGAGTTTTTATAAATTGACTTTTATAGGTCTATTTTTTAGAAAGACTTATGTGAAGAAACAACAAATAGATGTTTTATTTTAATTTTTTATAAAAAGAAAAGATATCAAAAACTCAAACAAGTTAGACTTCATGGAAAATTAGACATTCAGATAATGGTAAGACCTGAAAAAAGGAAATAAAAAAGTGTTACTTAGTATGATTTCTAAAGAAAGTGTAATTATTAGATCAATCAAAGCATTTTATTGTTTGGCACAAGAATGATATTTCTTATATATTAATGGAATTATAGATGTAACATACATTAATTTTTAATATTTTTAACATTGGGCCCAGTATATTTTTTAGATAACGGAAGTGCAGTAAAATAAAACTTCTTAACGTCAAACAACAGAATTGAAACAAAATTTCTTGCATAAAATAAGATATTCCGACAGATTCCTCATGCCGTAAAAGTTGCCCTCTACGTTCCTACAACTTCAAAAAAATAAATCCAAAAATATTGCAATATAAAAAAAGAAAAAAAAAGTAGCACTCTCTATGTTCCTTTGACTTCATGAAAAATCAAAAAAAAAAAACAATTTTCGTTATTAAGACTTTAAAATGAGCTTTTTTTAAGGCGTGACTGGGTCCAGTACCAAAAAACACAATATTAGGGCGTGTCTGGGTCCAGTACCAAAAAACACAATATTAGGGCGTGCTTGGGTCTAGTACCAAAAAACACATTATTAGGGCGTGTTTGGGTCCAGTACCAAAAAGGTTATTTCGAACGGCGAATGAAGGAACGCGGGTTATTTCGAACGGCAAATGAACGAACATGGATTATTTCGAACGGCGAATGAAGGAACAAAAATGTTACTTCAGCATAAGAAATGACAAGTTTCAAAAAACAGGATTTATTGAGAAAAAATACGTTATTTATCCATCAAAACATAACTATCTGGCCCAGCTTTAAAAAAAACAGGATTTTTCTACAGGTAACCATATTTCAAATTATACTCTCTTAAAAATCCACTGAAACTTAGAAATCTTGGATTATTTCCTATAAATATGTTTTTTAGACTAAGGGTAAAGAATATAAGATATAAGAACTAACAAATAAAAAAAAATTTCCTATTGGTAATGAAAGAATTTACTTCCCTGATTTTTAGGATAACTTGTGAAAATTAAGATTAATTTACTAAAAAAAAAAGGCCCTTGTATAAAAAAAAAAGAAACAGAATGTGAGTTTCAAGGACAAATTAATAAAAATGTAGATGTTTGTTTTACTCAGAGAATCAACAAAAAAATGTTCTTTCAAATTCAAATTCTATTAAATAAATAGAAAATAAAATAAACAAAAATATTACATCATAGAACAATAATTGAGAATATAAATAGAAATATAGCAAAAACAAAAAAGAATATATCCAATACATAACAACTATCTCTAATAACAGAAAATAACCTCTAAAGAAGGATTGGATTCAAATTGATTCTAAACAGTTTCTTTCAAAGCAGTTCTTTTTCTTCAATCAGTTTGTAACCCAAATAATCTTCGATTGAATATTGTATCTGCTATTTAATGGAGCTAGCTCGTTAAATTTTACCACAATATTAAAATTTAAAAAAAGTTTTACAATTTTATACATTAACAGACCATGACAGGAAAATTATTTAAACTTAACTTATTTAACCTTAAAAGAAAAAGTCCTATATCTGGAAAGGACATATACATACCCGAAGACCCGAAGAACATATATAATCTAATGCAAACTTTATTATGGAAAAGTGAATAAAAGTTTTTCTGAAATCATAGCTTAAAAATCATAGCAAATTTTTTTGTTGAAAAGCAACAAAACCTAGCAACAAATTTTATAGAGGGCCGTCTTAATTTCAATAATATTTCTGTATCCCATAAACCCATAAAACTCATAAAACATACTTGGCCCACTGTTTCAGGTAATTCTCAACACATTTTGGTTAGATTGGTAGAGTTAATAAACACAGGTTTTAGCTGCCATCAAAATATTTCTAAATATAGTGCACAGTGCTTTATTACCTGGTTACTGATTGCTATTTATAGAAGCTCAACATAAATAGAAAATAAAGAACTATAAATGCCAACTTTTCATCAAGCATCAAATATTGAAATTATAAAAAATTCTGGAAAAAATAACTTTTTTATAAAATTATTATCACGACAGCAGCATCTACACAACAGCGTCTATGACAACCCCAACTCGTCTAGCACGTTCTTCAATGAAGGTACTTCACCGTCCTAAATACACAATAAAACAACTGGAACATTAGTTAAAATCGATTTCAAAACCCTACTTTAGCAGCAAAGTTGAATTAGTTGGTTTGTCCACAAAATACTTTGGCTAAAGTTAAAAATCTAAAAAAACTGATTTGTGTCTTTAGAGTCTTTCTAAAAATATATGTCAAAATTTTTAACAACACAACAACACACACACACACAAACACAAACATAAAAAACACACACACAAACACACACACATACATACATACAGCCGCAAGATCTTGGTTGTTATCTGTTAAAAAAAAGTTTTAAACTTCGGTAGTATGAGTTTGAATCTCCACACTAACAAAACGTCACAAGCGCTCATAATCGAAAATCAAATTAAATTAATTTTTCGCCAAAACTATTTACTTGATTTTAATTTCGAACCACAAGTATTCAACACAGTTGATAGTCTGACATTTAAATAAATCAATTACAATTACTATCATGGTACACAGGAAGTTTAACTTTCTGATGTAAGGTGAAAAGTTCATGTGGGTGAGTGTAGGCTGGAAAATGGACAGGGCTGTATTGCCCCAGTGTGCATCACACTGTGCCTGTCAGTATGTCTGTCAGTTAATGTGTCTGCTGGTAAAAAATCATAAGCAGGTGAATGGTCTCTCAAATAATCATGAGAATAACAATGCATAGTAGGCTGTGAAGTTGGTGAAGTTTAACTTCCTGAGGTGACGTGCCAGTAATGCTTTAGTAGCTAACTGTATCAATGTAAAAACCCCCTTGGGGCAAAAACATCAAAAATCCCAAGATCTCGTCCGATTGATCATAGGAAGAGTTTAGCATTTTTTTTAGTTTTTATCGTAAGATACATTTTGTTTTGTTTCACTACAATGTAACTTGTTTATTTATTTAGTAAAATTTTTTGTAATTTTTATATTATTTTATTAAAACGCAATTTTCATCTCTCGCAACCATGGGAACGAACACTTAATATTCAGTGCAAACCCGAATTGGTGCACTGGGTGTTGGGTTCATAATATACACTAGTGGTGAGTTGAAGTGATTGATCTTTAAAGTGAGCTTCCAGTCTGAATTTTTTTATAAAGGACCATTTTTTTATTATGCCAACTGGCGCCATAAATGCAATGTAATTCCAACACATGTCCTTCGCTCATCTCAGGGGTCTTGAAACACTGACGTGGCTTTTTGGCATCTCTCGTCTCAAAACTCACATTCATCATGCCTTTGACTTTTGTCCTCTGATGAACCTCCTTTGGTATTATGGCAGACACGATCGTAGCAAACCTAGTCCAACCATCTTACGTTGTGGTGATATACAGGATATGGAGAGTCCATCAATATTGCTGTCGTAACCACTAGCTGAGCCGCCTCCATAAAAGTGTCAATGGAGAGAGATGTAAACCATCCTTATTTTGAGAAATACCTCAATTCCTTGCATGGGTTAAGTTTTTTTCTCCAGATCCTTGCTCACCGGATTTAGGACCAGGAGCACTAGAATGTCGATGTTCACCACGTTCTCGTTTAGGACAAGATGCACTGGCAGGTCCTTGCTCACTGGGTTTTCCTTTACGACTAAAAGGGTCTAGGTCTCCTTTAGGTCCAATTAACCCCATTAGACTTTGTTTGTTTATAGTGTCATCAGACTTAATATGATGTTCAAATCAGTCTAACACCAGATGCCACAGCCAGATAGTAAGGAATGTAAAAAGATTCTTTTTAATGTAAACAAGCTTATTTGCCAAAAATTTTTGTAAGTGTATAAAGATTTTTTTCCAAACCTTTATATATGCTATTATACCTGTTATGCGTTTTTGGACACAAAAAATAATAATTTTGTCTAAAAACATGAAACCGATTTAAGGCATATTTAGAACATTCAGTTCCCCAATTAATTTAGGTTGGCTTCAGTTGTCAAATTAATTAGAGTTATATTAGAGTAATTTAGGGCTGTTTCAGACATAATAAACACTATATATGAACACAACATGCGTAAATTCTTCCCTAAAAACAAATATTACACTCTAATACACCTTTATGGTGTGATAGATCTTAAAACAGGGAGCGGC
>JAUZNK010072396.1:0-13923 GCA_035046665.1 Euphysa ruthae | reverse complement strand
ATGAAGTCGTATAAAAAGCGTTTTAGTTCGTTTCTTTTCATTTTTTCAGGAATAATTTTGAAAACAAACAAAGTAACGAGGAAAATAAAAAAACGTCAAGTTATATATAAGTCCCAAAAATAATAAAAAAATAAACCTGGTAATAAAATTATCAGCGGATCTAAGCAGTAAAAATGGATATAAATTTAACTGAAGTTAGCAGTAAAGTGCAATTATATCAAAAAACTTAGACAATTGTCTTTGAAACTTAAAATAATGCAGCTAAAAACTAAAAAGTATTAAATAAAAACATATTTTAAAATAATTTGCTACGATAATACTTCATCCAATACCCCATCAAAGTACAAAATATTAACATTAAGGATTAGCATTCAACATTAACCTGTTGTAACTTTTTTATCAATTTTTATTTATAAGGTTATTATCAATTTTTATTTATAAGGTTATTATTATACTTTGGATTTTTCATCTTTTTAGAATTTGCTCTTATAATTATATATTGATGTTTCGATATTTCGTGTTTTAAATATTCAATATTAATATTAATATTCTACTAAGCACATAGACATTCAAATACAAAAAAAAAAAAAAAAAAAAAAATTTGTTCAAAAAAAAAAAAAAAATGCGTTGGCATTTGTAAACACAAGATTTTTGATCTTGTGCTAACGTAGTTTCTCAGCTAAAATTGAAACAATTTAAGGGTATTTACCTTGAAGTAAATTTTAAGTATATAGCTAAATGATTATTATATAAATACCTCAAAAGGAAATTACATCAAATCAATAAGGAAATGTAGGTAAGTTAGTGCAAAAAAAATTTTGGATAAAAAGTGCAAAAACCAGAAACTTCATTTGGATTTAACTGAAAAAGAATTACTGAAAGTTCTACCTGAAATGCGCACTAATCTGTCTAGTTAAACTTCCTGCATGCTAAAAAAAATTCTCAAGAGAATTACAATTAAACGGCTTTTTGCCTTTATGAGTTTCCCATCCAAAATTAAATGAGCAGAAATGGAAAAAGCTTTTAGATAAAATATAAACAGATAAACAGATTCTCAACAGTATTTTTTGTGTATATGTACAGTTAAACCACCGAATTAATATTTTATTACATATGCTAAAGATTAATGACTTTACTCAATATGTGAAAAAAAATTATCACATGTTACAGATCAATGGCTTTTCTTCAATATGTGATCGCAGATCCTCAGTCAAACTACCAGGGCATGAAAACGAGCTTTCAGAAATTTTACGATTTAATTTTTTTTCTCCAGAATGTTTTCGTACATGTTTAGCTAAGTAACTAGAACATGAAAATTACTTCTTACAAATGCTACAACTAAAGGGTTTTTCTACTATATGAGTTTTCATATGCGAGGTTAAATTAGAAGAATTAGAAAATGCCTTATCACATGTTGTACAGATAAACGGCTTCTCTCCAGTATGTGTTCGGTTATGTAAAGCTAAATTTCCAGATCGAGAGAATGCCTTATTACATATGTTACAGATAAACGGCTTTTCTCCAGTATGTGTTCGTATATGTAAAGTTAAAGTATCTGATCGTGAAAACGCTTTATTACATATGTCACAGATAAACGGTTTTTCTCCAGTATGTGTTCGCATATGCCTAGTTAGATGACTACATTGAGAAAACGAATTATTACATATGTGACAGTTATATGGTTCTTCTCTTGTATGTTTCCGCATATGTACAGTTAAATTACTAGATTGTGAAAATGCATTATGACATATATTACAAATAAACGGCCTTTCTCCAGTATGTGTTCGCATATGTATAGTTAAATCACTTGAAGAAAAAAATGATTTTTTGCAAACGCTACAATGAAACGGCTTTTCTCCAGTGTGTGTTCGCATATGTTGAGTTAAGCTACCTGATACTGAAAATGCCATACGACATATTTGACAAAAGCCATCTAAAGAAAACAAAATTGTATTAACTAGTCAACACGGTAAAAGTTGTGACCTAAAAGCTCTTCAAAAAAATATAGCTAATGTTGAAGGAACCCATCCTGATAAAATATGACAATATACACAATTATGTTATTTATTCTCACATATAAATGGTGTAACCATGGAAACATTGCAAGATTAAATGGAAAAGAATGTCTATGATTTCAAAAACTCATCATAAAACCACAATTAATTTGACGGACAAGTAGTGGCTTCTAGTTTTGCAAAAAGCGACTTATTAAAAAAAAAAGGTCTTCCATATTTCACTTGTAAACCAAAAGCAGCTGAGTGGTTATCTATCCCAAAATAATTACAACTATTTATGCAGGATAAACTCACCAGCTATCAATCAAAGTCGTTTTTCATTCATGGGCTCAATTTAAAGCTTTTACTAGTTTTGGAATTAGGCAAGTAATGAAGTTTGCTTCAACACTGCTTTGATAACCACAAACCACAAAGCCTGGTTTCCAAGAATAGCGTGCTAACTGGTAAATCACACTGCTTCTGTTATATGGTAAAATAAAATAATTTTTCCTAAATCAGAGAAAATTGAAATTGAACTAGCAAATATTGACTGGACACTCAATAATGTATACCCAATATTGGACACCCAAAATTTTAGAAAAAATCTTTAAAAATGGTTGAGGATTAAAAATATCACTTACAATTCCAAATATAATCCAAAATTCAAACTTAATAGAAGGGTAAAAGTTTATTAGAAGCAATACATTTTAAAACCATACAAAGCTGGTTGCAGGGCTTTCTTTAGGCATACCTACCCTGTTTGAAAAAATGTGCAATTCTCAACGCAACATATTAAAAATAATATTTTATATAATCCAAAACTTTAGCATAATTATTGACTAAAATTTTGAGAGAAGCCAATAAATGCTAATTTCATGCTTTTTTTGGACATGCTCTACCACGCCCAAATATATTTAAAAATTGACATCAAGAAAAAAATACTACAAATAACATTTTGAATTAGATCAAACTTTTAAAAATTATTTGTAGTGTAATTTTTTGAAATAAGTCATACAAGAAGATTTTTTAGCCTTTTGAGCATACCTGTCCTGCTTAATCCAAAAAATATTTCAACATGGCTGACATGTTCTATCAAGCAATAGCATTTTTCAATATTCTAAGTGTTACCTTTTACAGAAAAATCAAAATATGATAGATAATTTTAATCCTTTTTTTGGCATGCCTGCTTGCGAAAAAAAATTTTTTAATGGTAGACATGTCTAATACATCAGAAATAATACTTGCTAACAATTTAGCACAAAAAATAATATTTCGATGTATCGGCAAAGGTTGGGGATTCAAATCCATTCGAGAGCAAAAACAAAAAAATTTTCGTTATCGATTGTTGCAGTAGCACAAACGGGAGTTTAAATTGAATCACTGCCCGATTCGATGAAAAGATAATTTATATCTTCTTCGAAATTAAAACAGCTCATAATCGAAAAATAAATAATCGATGCTCAAAAATCGAACACAATCAGATAGGAGCTTCAACTCAAAACACAGATATATAGTATAAACATACCTACAGAGTCTGCTTTGTCAATTTTTACATTTTTCTCATCTTCATGACTAGTGTTTGCAAGAACTTGGTTATTATCGCAATCCACAGGCTTCACAAATTCATTTTCTCCCTCGCTATGATCAATTTTCTCAGACTTTATGATAAATAATCCATCTGGTTCAAAACAAGGTACCTCTTCTATCTTTACGTTAGATTTTGATGTGTTCATCATTAAATTTTCTTTAAAATAAAACTTTGTAATTATTGGAGCCTTGGCATCTACTTTAACAACACATTTTTTAATTTACAGAGGGAAAATAGCAAAACATTTAGAACCAATTACAAGTTGTCATTTATGCAGTTGTCTTCATAAAATGGACAACTATGCAATGGAGTTGATGAATGAACAATAAATATACAAACACAAATACTTATATTGGAACCTGTAGATTTTTCTTGAAGAAAAAAAACCTAATTTATATTTCTAATGAAAATTTTCTGCTTACTTTTACTAAACCAAGTCCTTTCTAAAGGTGAAAAAAAATGAGTCAATTATGTCGCCCTAATTCACGCATAGTAAATCTAAACATATTCATGCCAAGTACATAAAAATAAACCCGTAAATATCAAAGATCTAAGAATGTAAACATTTTTGATACAAAAATACAAAGTTACACAGAGCCTTGGCCAAACTTAATACTAGATCACTGATCCCTGGACACATTTATTCAAACTTCCTCTGATTTCACTGCAGAAATCTGTATTTTACTATAATTCCAGTGAATTTTAACACTAAAAATATCAAAAAGTTTAAAAAATATTTATTAGTCTTAAATTGAAACCAACTTACAGTATAATCATAAGATTAAAACAAGTGTAACAAACCCTTAGAATCCCGATTTATAACTTAGATCTATTTTTTAATTTGACATCGTCCATGACAAGCACTTTTACACACAACCAAAATAATTTAAAGATATAATAATATATTTCTCAATGCCTAATAAAACAAGGGAAAAATATTTAGATAGGTTTTACTTGGTAATACCTGGTCTCACTGGTTGTCTGGCTGAGCGGTTAAGACATTTTTTTCTGGTACTGAGGTGAGAGTTTGATCCCTCTTAGAGACAAATGATTTTCAATACCATAAGCTCAAATGGGAGCTTTAAGTACACCAGGATCAAACACGTGGGCCCTTCTGGAAATATAACTCAAGGGTAATTGTTGGCCCCTACTTTAAATATAAATTCCCACTTACTCACTCACTCACTCACTTACTTACTCGTGGATCGATATAATGTGCATGAAATAAATTAAACTATTAGGGGTCTTTATTTTTCACTGGTTGCGTCCTTATAGACCTCCATAAAGCAATCTATGACACCAGGGGAAATTTGACAATCTAAACTGTGGACTGCTTTTTTGTCAGCTGGTCACTGAAAGAGACACACATGTAGTCCATATATAAATGCTGGTGCCGTGCATCTCCACTTCCACAACACCAATGAGAAACTAGGATGAGTGTCGTGGTGACTCCCATCTCTTATCAAAATATTCAAATAAAAATTCGACCACTCTGCTTCTTCTATCAGATCATTCACATTGAGAAAATTGTTCTCAACTGGTTCTTCGGGAATAGCAGTGTGAGTCGTAACAGGAAGGTCTCGGACTTTGAACGCGGTTATGATTTTGCAATAAGCTGGTTGGTCCGGTCGGCTAACACAAAGGTATAGCGCTTCATAGAGTTGTGACTGTGGGTTGAGTAGGTAGAGGTCCTGAACGAACGTTGTTTTACCGCAAATTGTCGATCCACATATGAGAATCCCCATTGGATGGGTTGCTAGGCTAGTATCTAGTATTCGGAATTCCATTTGAACGCTATTTTTATGTAACGTTAGGTATATGTTAAAGGTTCAAATGAGTACCGATACATTGAAAAAGTCACATTTTCTCATGGACGATGATCTAACAGTTTTTTTGGAAACAGCGGTGAACAAGTAGTAAACTCAATTAATAAGCTCCTTGAAAACACAGGCCGCACGGTATTTGTAAATATGGCTACCATGAAATCATCTATAACAATAACTAACAACAATGCCTTTTATTTTATTTGTGCTTCAAGGTTTCACAGCAGGAACAAAACTCGAAGCTGGAAACCATGTTAGTCCCAACCTTGTGGATATCACTGGAAGAGTGAACAGCCTTCTAGTCTACACATGCTCATTCCAATCAAAGTAGATGTTAGAGATACATGTGGTGATAACATAGACTTCAACCAATACAACATATGTCATATAACACTGAAATGGAAGTTGTTCATGAAAAGAGCAATCTTAACACGCATCTACCCAAACTCACAGGCTTTTGGGTGATGCTCCCAATACAGACTGATATAATCAGAACTTACCACGAGCTCGCAGAAGCCAAAGGTGACCTAGATCACAACAACAAGTTTTGTTTTGAAATGAGTGCTGAGCGAGACTTTATCGATGTGTAGGTCAAATTTTAGGTCGTATGCACTGCACAGAATATCATAGCTGGTGATAAATTAGGGCTGATGAATCTTTTTGTGCACGGTCTGTTTAGGAGAGTTACTCTAACCGATAAATCTGGTCGAGCCATGTCCAACCCAAACAAGCAAAGATATTCTTATCAAGTAATGCTACTCACACTATTGTGGAAAAACAAGAACTGGGGTGAGAGTGGTGCTGGTCAGGTCGAAGATTGGTATCCAGACACCCCGGCTCATTTTGAGACAAAAGTTGAAACCAAGACAGGCTTTATTCCTCGACAGACTCTTATGGTGGCAGAGGCAGCTGTTAATGCTGCACCAACTGTAACTATCAGGTTCTGCAATTCCTGGGGATGATGCGACAAAACGGTTCCTACTGAATGATATGGCCCTAAAGTTGTCTTCAATTCAAGCGAAGCCAACGTTTATGTTGACTGCCACCAAAACGGTGGCTAGAGCAGCTATTAGAATCACAACTGCCTGCTGGTTTGTCAGATGGGTAGAACTGACACTTACTGCCACAAATTTCATGATAGAGCATATGGTGAAAGAGAAAGCTCTCTTATATCAGCAACAAGAAACGAGTAAGACTCAGTTTAGGCTGAAGGATATATGGAGCATTCTTCTGCCTAGCCATTGTGTGTGTGTAGTTATAAGTATATCTCCAAAATAAAAATTCATGTTTCATAGGAATCTAAGTTATTATTTTTCTGTTCATTTGCGGACAAGAGGAAGGCGCCATGAGAGCCGCAGGCTCTTCCACTTCGGAGATAAAACCACACTAGTCCCTGGGAGACACCATGAGTGTCACAGGTCCTCCTACTCAAAAGTGTAAAAGCCCTCAATCCTCCCAACAATTTCAGTTAAACAAATTTTAGATAAACTACCAGATTGCATTTGATAAATCATTCACCCAAACATGGAAAAATATACAGAAAATATTACTGTTATATGACCTTTTCCAACAAACTTTAATGACTGCACTTTGAAAACTTTCTGTCAAAATTTATAGTTCAATAGAATTTCTTCTTACAAATTTTTCAAACAAAATGTTAAAATACTTGACTAGAAAAATGCTTTACCAACTTTATTACAGACAAATTTCTTTTATACAGTGTGTTACTTCATAAAAATTTATAAAAATACATAAAAAATTAAATTTTAAGGCCAAGCAGCTTTTTTCCTGGATGTAGGTATGACTAGCTAAATTAATATTAATGGAAAAAATTAACAAAAATTAAATTTTCTGTAGAAAAATGACACAAAAAAATTTAATTATCTAGAAAATTATCTCTTTATTTTTTAATTATAATATATTGAGAATATATTTCTACGAAATTTCCATCATACAAAATACCAAAAAAAGCAAAACAGTTGAAAAATTCATAGTCATTTCTTAATCCATCGAGATTTTACAATATGAAATCATTTCAATAAAAAAAAAAAGATTATGTTACTAAATATAAAACCTGTATTGTATTAAATTGTGAAACAAAAATAATCATTATTTATTTATTATTTAGATCATTATTTATTTAAATAAATAATGATTTAAATACATTATAATTGTTTTAAATGATGCCACAGACAAGCCTGACAGTTAAATGCAAAATTAACATCCTGATTAACTAAAGCTTTGGCTTTCAAGGCGCTATGAAAGTATAAACTGGCTGATACTGCATAGGACACTGATTTTATTAAAGTCTGGATAGAATCTTTTTCAAGAAAGGTACAGCAGCACTGTAAAAAAAAAAAAGAAAAAAAATTCACACAAAAGTAAAAAAATGAAAACAAAACTTACTGAAATGTTGCCGCTGCTATCATTATTCTTGAAAAAATCTTAACAAGCATTAGGTTTTTGATTATCGAATATACCATTTATACTCTTGTTGTTCACCGAATCCTGGCTGCATTCTTTATTACACGCAACCAATATGATCAATCATGTCACGTTAAAGTTTCTGCGGTGGAGCAATTATCATAATTCGCAGGAAAAGCGTTGTTATTAGAATCAAAGTAAATAGAACATAAAAAACAAAACACCGTCACCTACACCGTCAAGTTTGCTGCCATTAAAGCGAATTCTTTCGTTGAAAGGTATTTTTATGTTTAAAAATGGAAAGTATTTTATTTACCCAGCAGATCCTGTTCATACTATACCTTCTCCATCATCACAAATGATCGGTCCTGCTTCACTACCTATTCAATGACAATTTCTCTATCTCATAGTCAAAGACGAAGGGAATTGAAGGAGACACCAGATGAATGTTCTGGCACGCCACATTTGAATTTGATGGTGCAAGATACATTCTTCCTGACCCTGTTTATTTAGGTGCAATGAACCAGGTATGTAACTTTTTTGCAATGCTCTTAAATCTAATGCTGAAACTCATTATCAACGTTGCCATAAGGATAAAGTAATTTTAGAACAAATTATACCATTTTCTCCAGAGTTGTATGATTTAATTACAAGCAATAGCGATGATAGAGCTGCGAATGAAAAATTTCAAAAATTCATTTGTAACTATAATGCATCAAATGACAACATTTGCTTCTTTAGCGGCCAAGATTGCACCACCACCAAATTATGTTCCATACTGCTTTAAAGGTCTATAGTCTGTAGAATTTGTCATCGTGTTGGTAACACAAAGATATGGTTAATTATACATCTCCATTATGATGCTGATGCATCCCTCAATTTTAGAATGCAACATCAAGGTGTAATGTATTACATATTTTTGACGAATTTGAATCTTTTAACCTAGCTCAGAGCTAACTTTTATAGGTTTGGTTTTGGTGTACTTAGAGCTCCCATTTCAGATTTTGGTAAATAACCGCTCAGCCAGAGACAACCAGAAACTTTTCGCAATCGAATGCTACTCATACGGTGAGTGGGCATTACCCGGATTTGAACCCGGAACCTTATGGTTGGGAGTCAGATGTCTTATCAACTGAGCTATCAGGGTATTAATGATAGTTGTGTTCCAGCACTCACTAATTCCTTAGATTGTAGATACGCTAGAGGGCACCAGAATAAATATGGCGTTTATATGAATTTAGTATGAACAAAATTTCACATTCTGTATATCACCTAATTTTTCATCTCCCAAATGGACACCGTATTTATTTTAGAGAGGAGGAAGAGTTTCAAGCGTTGAACCACATGCAGATCACAAACTGACAACATTAACGTTATGGTTTAAATTAAATTCAAAAAATATTTTTGTTATAGTTGCCCATCAGTATAAATAATTAGAAATTCACCCACATTTTGTTTTTAAAAGCTGTAAATGTAACGCTAGAAAAAAAGGGGGTGATAAAATAATCTCCAGAATGTTTCAAGTCATTCCTGCTCAAGGTGAATTATATTTCATCATTATATACTACAGGATATTTTGAAGATTTACGCACCGTTGACACCGTTGTTGACACTTTCCTTGAGGTATGTACAATAAAAGGTCTATTGCGTGATATACAGGATGGAAAATGCCCTTTCTCAATCTGTTATCATTTGAGTATTCAGATGTTGAGAAAAATAAGCCAATTAAATTTAAGCCTAAATGTATAAATAATGAAAACTTGAATCACATTTTAAACGATGTAGTATGATGTTTGAGATCAAATCTCTACTTAGCAGGGTGCGTCCAACCTATTACCTGAGACTGCTAAATTTATTCGTAATTTATTTTTCATATTTTATACGTTTAGACTTTAACTTAGCGACCGAAATGTTAGTTTGGGAGAAACAAGCAGAAGTAATTCTTTCTTTCTTTGTTAATTTATTTTAAAATTTGCGAATTTTGAGACGGCAAAAAAATAGGATTTTTGTCGCATGTGAACTGTTAGATAAATTCTAACGTATTTATAAGGACGCCCACGGTTCAACTTTCGTCACAGATAGTTTCAGATATTTAATTTTTTTATTAGTTTTAATTCGCTCAAAACAAAAATTCACAAAATCCCATTCTAACCTTTAGTCGTTCAAATATATATTTTGAGACAACTCTTTTGATTGAGTGAATGTCAACATTGATTTAATAAAAATGATAATGTGAGCAGAAACTATAAAAATATTTATTGCAATGAATTTCAAAAGATGAGTAAAAGACCATTTCTGTAATCTCAGTCAGCAGGACACAGAAAAAGACGCAGTTTTTTTTTTTTTTTTTTTTAAATTTTATTTTTAGTATGGTTGACAATTGATCAGCTATCTAACCTCTTATTTTTCATCCATTTCACATTTCTGAAATAAGGTTTTTAGTAGTGGAGTGAAACAACAAACTTTTCTTTCAACAAATCAAATGTTTTGATTTCTTACTATGATCGTGGTCACACTTTTTGTCGATAAATGTTTAGACAGTTTAGCCTTGTTTTATATAATATAATAACTAGTATTCTACTCAAAATCGACAAGTTTTAAATTTTTATGCAATGAATGTAGGAACAATAAACATACAGATTTCAACACTTGTTTTTAAATATGTCTTAACACCTTTGCTATTAAAAATGCTTAGTTTTGGTAACATCACTTCAGCATGTTAACACATGCTGAAGTGATGTTACAAAACTCAGCATTTTTAATTCACCATTTTTTAAAATTTTCAAAATGTATGTAATATATGGCTGATATTAAAAATTCGCATTTCGTTATTTTAAAAAATTAAATAAGGGACTTCAAACCTTTAAGCTGCAAACAGTTTCTAATTAAAAATATATATAAATATATACAAATATATATATAAATATATACAAATATATATATATAAATATATCCATATAAAAATAAACACATATATACATTTTTTTTGAAGTTAGGCAAAAAGCATGAAAGATGAGCTAAATGTTCTCATAAATATGATGAGTTCTTTTATTTAATGTTTGTCTGTAGACAAACATTGTAAAAAAAAAACATGGATATATGTTAATGTTTATGTTAATCATCAATTTGATATCCTCTATGACAAGCACTTTTATACACAAACAAAAGAGTTTAACGATATAATAATATATTTCCTAACATTAAGAAAAATATATAGGGAAAACATTTAGACAGGTAACAAAAATATTATCATAAAACAAATTTCAAAATAAAGTTTATAAGCTTCATATTTTCAGGACTACAATCAAACAAAACATAGAGCACTTTACTTAAATATTGCTTAAAATAAAGCATAAAGCACCTGCAATAAAGCACCTGCAATAAAGTACCTGCAATAAAGTATCTGCAATAAAGCACCTGTAATAAAGCACTTGCAAGAAAAGGTAAATCTTTTTTTTAAAAAAAAAGTCAAGCTAAAATTCACTAGAACTAAGGGTATAACCTATGAGAAAAATTCTTATTAAAAAATCTCAATTCTTATCAAAAAAAAAGAAAAAAAAAAAAAAAAAAAAAGTGATAATAAAAATTAATACTTTTGAATGAAACAATTTATTCCCCTTGTTTATTCTGAGTTATATGACAAATTGCTTTATAGTTTATTACATATCTTGTACGTGGATAGCTTATTTGGTAATGTAATTGACTCCCATCCCAATCCGAAAGTCTTGGGTTAAAATCTGGGTATTGCATTCACTGTCTATGATTAGTATATCAATGCGGTAAGTTTGGGAGTTTTACCTCTTCTTTAGCTTCCTGCTTAGTATTTGCTTCTATCCTAGCAGCAAGTGACTTATTTAAAAAAATTTCTAGAAATTTTTATTTAAAAATTATTTGGAAGAGCCAAAGTCAAGAATTAATTCAAAACTAAAAAAAAAATCAAAAATTCCAAACGCTTCAATTTATTCAAAGCAAAAACTTTACAAAAAACATTCTTTGCTTAAATATTTTTCTTTTGGTGCAGTTTTAGAAATAGCTGTGTGTGCGGTACATGGAAATAAAAGACATGCTTATTTTTTCCACAAGATTACAAATTTTAACATTTTAAAATTAAAATTTTTGTACAAAATCGAAAAATAATTGCCACACGCAAACAGTTTTTTGAGAAAAAAAATAAGTGTCGGCATAATCATAGTGTAATTTTTTAAGAAAAAAAGTTTCAAGCCATAAATCATATACCTAGGTCCATGAATAAGAAATCTTAGCAGCTGGTCGTTTGGGTCGAGAAATTATTCAAGGTTTTTAAAATTTATGTGAAAACTTAGATCAGGGAAAAAGAAAAAACAGAAAAGAAAAACCTTCGAACCTTACAGCTGAGTTTCTGATTAAAAGTACCGATGAATATACCGATGAATATACCGATGTTCTGTCATGTTCGTTGCATAAGTTGACAACTTATGCAAAAGTTAGGCAAAAGGAAACTTCTGAGACCAATCAAAGGAAAAAGAGAAAGCAACAGCATGAATGAATGGCCAAATGTTCTTATAAATATGATGAATTCTTTCATTTCTTGTATGTCATAGAAAACTTGCACAACACTAAAATTTCATTACAAAGTACCATAACAGTTATAAGTATTTTTCAATATAAACCTTGTTTTCTTCATTATCAGAGATAACCTTGAGTTAATTTTATTTAAAAAAATGTATGTGGATTTCTTTTGTCAATTTTAGTGATATATAAATTAACTATGAATTCTAATGCTTTTATATTTACATTTTCTTTCAATTTTGATATTGCATATATGCAGTTAACCCATTAGAAGAAAGAAGGTTTAACCCAAATGCTATAACGAAACAGCTTTTCTCCATAATGTGTTTGCATATGTATAGTTGAACTACCACATTGTGAAAATGTTTTATCATATACTTGACAGAAAAATTTTTATATGACAAAACTAAATTTCTTGATGCTGAAAATCCTAGAAACATCTTATCACAAATGATGGAAACATATAGTTTTTCTCAGATATGAAATCTCATATGCGTATCTAAATTACTATAAGTCATGAACGCCTTCTCACAATAATACAGACATATGGCTTTTCTCCGGTATAAGTTCTTGTATGTGGAGCTATGAAGTTATGAATGTCACGAATGTAACAAATATATATCTTTTATTCTCTAAGGGTTCTCATATGCAAAGCTTTTCTCCAGTATGTATTAGCATGTGTCGAGTTAAGTTGCCTGAAGCAGAAAACGCTTTGTCACATATTTTACAGATAAACGGCTTTTCTCCAGTATGTGTTCGCATGTGTATAGTTAAATGACTAGGAGAAGGAAAGGATTTTTCGCAAATGCTACAATGAAAACGTTTTTCTCCAGTATGTGTTCGCATGTGTACAGTTAAACTACCAGATTGTGAAAATGCATTATTACATATATCACAAAAAAATGGCTTTTCTCCAGTATGTGTGCGCATATGTCAAGGTAAGCTGCTTTTAACAGAAAATGCTTTATCACATATTTGACAGACAAACGGCTTTTCTCCAGTATGCGTTCGCATGTGTATAGTTAAATAACCAGAAGAATAAAATGATTTTTTGCAAATGCTACAATGAAAAGGTTTTTTTCCAGTATGTGTTCGCATATGTGCAGTTAAATAAGTAGAAGAAGAAAATAATTTGTTACAAATGCTACAACAAAACGGCTTTTCTCCAGAATGTGTTCGCATGTGTACAGATAAAGTACCAGATTGTGAAAATGCTTTATTACATATATGACAAATAAATGGTTTTTCTCCAGTATGTGTTCGCATATGGACAGATAAAGTACCAGATTGTGAAAATGCATTATGACATATATAACATATAAACGGCTTTTCTCCAGTATGCGTTCGCATATGTACAGTTATTTTATTAAAAGATAAAAACGATTTTTCGCAAATCCTGCAATGAAATGTCTTTCTTCCAGTATGTGTTCCCAAATTACAATCAATCTTCTTTGTGGTATGTTTTCTCTTATGAACATTAAAAGTTTTACGATTTGAAAATACTTCTTCACATAAATCACATTGAAATCTTCTTTTGTTACGAATT
>JAUZNK010072385.1:0-13923 GCA_035046665.1 Euphysa ruthae | reverse complement strand
TATAATAATAAACTTTTGGATACAGTGATACAGGCAACGCGACGAGTTTTAATTTATATTATAATGTATTTCGTTTTGCTTTATTGAAGAATTATTAGTTCTATTTACTATTATCGCATCAATGGTTTTAATCAATGAATTATCTTATTTTGTAATATGGTGTAATTCGTCTTAGCCATCAGGTTCATTTTCTATTTTTATGTTACTATTTCTTGTTGAAGATTTATCAGTTTTTATCTTTCTATTATAATTTCATTCATTCTATTTTTACAATTGTTATGCATAAAACCTATAAAAAGATAAAAGTACTTTATATCCTTTCAGTTCAACCAATGATATGATCTAGTGTAATAGACCACACTTTGCCTAGATGAATCATGTGATAAAGCAATTTTCAAGTGTTATAATCTCTGATTGTGTTGCACGACAAAGGCGTTGTTAGATTTATTTTCCTTAGTGGATGAGTTTGCACAATAAGGAAATTGTTTATGGTTTTTCTTCGACTGATGATTTTGAAAGACGAAGGGAACTGTTTAGGATTTACTTTTCTTGGAGTTGTTGCGTGAAAAATGAATTTTTTAAGATTCATTTTATCTAATATTATGTGTTTGACAAAAGATAATTTTTCCTAATCTTATTTAGGTTTAGTGATCGCCTTATTGAATTACACTAGGATTCCCAGAATGAATTGCGGTAATTCTGTAATTAGAATCCTCGTATTCCCTCTACCGTATGTATTATTTTATTCAATGGTTTAAAATTTTATTCAATGGTTTAAAAGTTTATTCAATGGTTTAACTTTTAAACGTGCTCTTTACGTGTTAATAAATCATTCATGCTAGAAATATGTCAGTTTTACTTAAAAGGTTCAGTGCAGATTTACCTACCATTAAAAAGTTGTATTTGCATAGATTAGAATTTAGAGCCAAATTTCGGATACTAATCTACCTGGTCTTACTAAATAAAAATAAAAAATTTCTCTACAAAAAAGTTTTTTTGACATTGTTTTGAAATTTTAGGACTTAAAAAGACGCATTTAAAAGGACTTACCTTCTCTTGGTATTGTCTTCGTGCAGAGTCACTTTGTTGAATATAGGCCAAAGAATGTGCAATAAAAAGGGCGTAAAACGTTGCTACAGTTATCATGCTAAAGATTGTTAGTAAAGCTTCTGATAATATCATTGGTATAAAACGTCCATATCCAATACACAACATATGAGATAAAGATTTGAAAAGAGCCCAAGCATATTGTTCTCCCCAGGGTGCATTCTAAGTATATAAAAAATTTGTTTTCACAGTATATATTTTGAATCAATCAAATTTTCCAAGTGTACACTAACTCAATACAGGGCGTGGAATTTTAATGGTGAAAAAGTATTTAAACACAAAAAAAAAAAAAAAAAATACATAAGTTTTTTTAAGGATTCTCTGCTACAAATTTATTGTAAATATTGTAATAATTATGTTCCTTTTATAATATAAATATGATATAAAATAGCATTATACGATTTTTTTAGGTATTTTATCTGTTTTAATACAAAAAAATGTTTAGGTTTAGGCAATTATTACCTAATTGATGTTTATTTTCTAATATGTATATTACATGTGTATACTTATATTTCAACTAGCATGGTGGTTGACAATGTCTGTTTATACCACGGAGGCTAAAGTAAATTAGCATCCCTTCGAACTAAGGAAATATCAGACATGCTGTTCCTTACATATTGGGTCCTAATTTAATTCTGTATGAAAGAAAGTTTTTCTATTAAGGTGATTTAATCTAACGCAACCTTTACTAATGCTTGCAATACGGAGCTATATCTACATATAATTTATTATAACTTAATGTGAACAAGATGAAAATAAAAAAAAACATAAATTTACTATAAGTCCGTTCAGTTCAACCCAACAGTTTTTTGGAAAATCTTGCATCATTGGAAGAAGAAAACCGAAGCATCCGTTCCAGTGAGCTACAAGCAACATCATGAGAATAAGCTTGACGTATTTCATCATAGAGGTTGTCAGGAAGTAAAACTTTTTGAAAAAAATTTAAAAATGTTAAAGCAAATAAAATAATTGAAAAAGTTAATTTAGATACTCGCATCTTTAGACAAAATCACATGCATTTATTACATTAACAGGTTACATAGCTAGATAATTTTAAAAACATGACAGATTAATGGCTATATCTAATAGAACTAGCGCATATTAGCAAAACATATAAAGAAATAATTACAACTATGCGAAAACAGAATATAATCAGTGAGAAAGCGTTATAGACACAAAATCATTGCTTTCTAAAATATTCAAAAAATATTATTTTTTGTTTAAATAAAAATAAAAAAGTTCCCATATATTTTCGATAAACTAAATTCGCTAAAAAATACTAAAATAAGTGCCGAAAGCATAGTAGGAAACCTCATGGTTGTTTTAATGTTAAATGGAGAGTTATGACGGGGCGGAAGATTGTTAAATCATTGCGCTCTACTTTGCATGTATGGCTTTTTCTTAAATTGTTTAATTTCTTTTAGGCGATTTAAGTAATGACCATCTAAATAAATAATTACTGACATGTGAATTTTTTTGGAAATTAGGTTTCAGGATAACCGCAACTTTTTTTGACCATAAAAACAAAAATTTACCTCTTCATACTTTGACATATATCTAGCAATTCGCGTTAAACGTGCTAATTTTAAAAGGCTCAGAAGTTTTGCTATTTTAAAAAACTTCAAAGCTTTTGATGCACTTTTGACACCTAAACTAACTCCTTCATTATTTTGGTTGAATAACCACAACGCATTGTCATAAGGAAAAGAACTTATGATGTCCATAGCCAACCAAGTCTTTGCATACCTGAAATTTAAGAATTTTACAAGAGGTTTTTTTTTATTTGTTTTTTTTTTTTTTTTTTTTTTTTCAATTCTATATCACACGATGAAAAACTCCATGAAAAGGTATTTATTGTGGTAAGAGTGCATACTAAAATTTTGGATATTCAAAATTTTTTCGAGAATTCATAACTTTTAAACCATGTTCATAAACCTTCAACCTTTTTTCTTCACAGGCTCCATAAGCAAAATTTAGAATCCATCCGGTTTTCAAAAATTTCTGACACAAGAATTGCTGTTATCGCGGATGTTTCAACTTTTTATATAGCAGTCTAAGAACAAAAAATTCAAGTTAAAGATCAATCATTTTATTGGTATTAATTTTCTCATAACTAGCTAGATGGCAAACTAAATCTCATTGTGTTAAAAAATCGGACTCCAAAATAATTTTTTCTTGGATGCTCCAAAACTCGATGTATTAACAGTTTCCTTCGAGTTATGATATTATGCTCATTTTAGAACAATTTTTGTAAATTTTGAACAAGCAGGTAAATTTAGTATAAATTTCATTAGAAAAAGATAAAATTGAAAGAATTAGCATTAAAGAGTATACACGAAGGCCTTCGTGAGAACAGAAATTTGACGTACCAACAAAGTATTACCAGAGCGAGCTTTAATTTTTTTAAGCCCACAGTTTCACGGGTTCAGGAAAACAAAACACTACCCGTTTCTAAGAATTGAATTTTAAACAATAAATTAGTTTCTGACTTTTATATAAGGTAAGCTTTTTAGATATGACGTCAGAAAGAGTAGAATTGCGTATACTGAGACCATAGGATGTTGATCATTTCTAATTCTTAGCTGTTAAAATCTCGCATTTGAATTATTTAAATTCAGCCATTTTCTCTCCATGTCTCCAAACAATACTCTATTTAGTTGCGTTTTTATTTGAATTAATAAACAACCTCATTTTTGTAGATTTTGTCTTTTTGAGCAAGAAAATTTAACAGTAAAGCCAACAGTTGCAAATATATTATTTATGACTTACATTGCTTAAAGTTCAGTATTAGTTATTAATTTGTCGATTTTATAAAGATCTATGTTAAGAAAAACTCGTAACCATAAGGTGATCTCCTACATAAAGAAACCAGCTTGTAATATAAAACACTTATTTCAAATGGCGATTCCTTTGACGTATTATTAGACTCTTCCTAGATAAAAACCTCCTCCTCCTCCTCCTCCTCAATCAAATTATGTAAGTGAATATGTAAAAATTATCATTCTTTTAACGTATGGAAAATTATTGTAGTGACTACTGACATTTGCATTTAAAGTTACATAGTTACGTAGAATTTGAGTCAAATTTACTCTCGAATTATTTGATAAAGACTGAAAAGCATGAAAAGATTTTTTAATGTAAAAAGTGTGTCATAGCGGGCAAATTTCAATAAAAATTCAAAGGAGATACCAGAAATTTTTACCTTATTTTTTTTTTTTTTCTTGCAGCTAAAGCGTTATAAACTTCTGGTGTACATGCGGTTTAATGCAATTTAAATGCAGAGCGGCTCAAACACTAAATTTCAGTTTGATGGCATGGTATAGAATTGAAAAATGATAATTTTCACTCAAGAAACCAGGTAAGGCTTGTTGCAAGCACTAAATTTACTGACTTTTTATCGAAATTTAACTAATTTGAATTTTATTGAAAATTTTAAGATATATCTTATCAGAAATTTTCTTTATTTTGAATAGTCCAATTTTAATAAAATTCTTCGATTTTAACTTTCAACCAATAATACTCTGAAAGATCACTAACCCTGCTTTATCGTGATAGAAAATTATTTTATGGTTAATGTGATAGCAACATATTATTTTTAAGTCAAATATTTGCGCTGCAGTAGCTCGTAACAATATCGTAAATCAATTAATTTTGTTAACTGGTTCTTTTGTTTACTATTTATTTCATTTAATCAGGCGGATTTCAATTTATCAAACCTAACTCGCCTTTATCTAACTTTAGTTTATTCGTTATAGTTTTAATAAATGTTCCGTTTTAATTTATCCCATGTTCTGGGAGAAAATTCTGACAGAATAATATTGCATATAAGTATGTAGCTAAGCACACTTTTTACAGAAACGTTATATATTTAAGATAGAAATCCATATGCTATTTAGCTCGTAAACAGGCTTACATTTAATGAGCGTTTTTATTCATGAGTCCGAAGGCGATATTATAAAAAACTCTTGGAATTATACTAGCTTCGCTTCGAATAACGCTTTTCACGCAGACGAACACAAATAGATCATTTAAGTTTGTAAACTCAAAACTTTTACGCACAAGATAGTAGAGAAAATCTAAAATTTTTTCTAATTTAACTGCGCAAAAAAACATCGTAATCTATTTTCAATCCAAGGTACCCTATGAATTTTTCTTAAAGAAAATACCCATCGTATTTTACAAAGCTCAAAAGTATTAATCTAAGAATCCCCTGGAGTGTGCCTAAAAATTCTCACCGTTAACTCGATACTTAAGTATGATACTCAATTTTTAATTTACATACATTCCTAAAATTACGTTGAACAAATAGTAAACTATTGAAGCGGTTCAATCAAATCGAGTTTGCAGTTATTTTCCCTATCGTTAAGGGGAAAAAATTTATTATAAATTTACCTTTTTGCAACCAACTTAGGTGAAAGAACAAATTTCATTGTGTAGCCATTATCACCGTCTTTATATCCCGTCCGAAAATTCATGATGATGTCCAAAATGAAGATTACATCAGAAGTTGAATACATCAAACTCCAAGTATTAATTGTTTCGTTTTTGAAAAATGTAATGTTGAGCGGTAATATAATCATGTTTATAGCTAACAAAATCAGCATTATCATGTCCCAGTAATACCTGTAAACAATAATGTATTTAGATCATTTGTAAATATTTGAAGAGAGGCACTTGTCAGTACGAAATAAAAGGTTTGAACTAATGTATTAAAAAGAGTCTAACTTGCTGCGTTTGTGGAAATGCTTACTGTTTTTTTTAACTGCAGAGCAAAAAACTGCACTTTATTCACGAGGTAGTTGATAAAAACAAGCAGCAGTTCTTGAATAAGTCCTCGGTTCAAGAAGAGTTTCCGAGTTTCGATGTATTTGTACTATTAGAATAGTAGAAAAAATCCCATTTAATAGAGAGATGTAGTGATGTGTTAGTTTATCTAATAGCACTTAGATTAATAAACCGCTCACGAATAAACCCCCATCCTCGAGATAAACTTGAAAAACAAGTTTACACTTACATTTTTTTGAGCTGATTTGGTTGTTCAACCAAAAATATTTTCATGTTTAATATTCAAATATGTTCATTGCAAAGGGTCTAAAACTCATTTTTAAGGTATTAAACTATTATTATTCATTACAAGCGTTGTTTAAAAAAAAAAAAAGATAAAGGAGTTAGCACAGCACAGTTTCGCAAATACTAACATGTATGGCTGTTTCCTTACATTTTAGTCGCCATTGTTTTTTTATTTTTGCAACCAAATTCAAAAGATGAAGCATCATCAATAATGCAGATATGCTGTTTTAAAACTTTTCTAGTGGAAGTTAGTTAATTATGTATTTGCGGGAAAACAAAACCTAAAAAATAAGAGAACTGAAGTTAATTTTGTACTTTTACTTGATAAAGAAATGGATTAGTTGAGTGATAAAAAAAAGCCATTAATAATTCATCTAACTCATTTTATTGACTAAATTTTACCTAAATAAATAAACTTTATGTTAGTTACCAGGAAAAATCGGTTTTTTAAATTTTTAGCATGAAGGTAATTTATTGGTAAAATGAAACACCAACCAAAAATTTTTCTTAACTAGCAACTAATACATGGTTGCTTACATAAATGTGTTTTTACGAAAGAAAATTGAAATTTTTTTCTGTAACATAATCAATCAATCGATTATAATTTATTTTCCAAAACAATCATACAACAAAAAATGTATTTATACAATTATTATAATTATACAATTATTTTATAAAAAATTAGTAATATTAAAAAATTTGTTTTAAAATTTTTTAAAAAAAGATGATTGAATTGGATGGAGCCACTCATACAGAAAAACTGGCCAAAGTAGTGACAAATTGATAATTCATTGGCAAAACCCTGTAAAGCTTATGCAGAAAATTTTAATTAAAAATAAGTAGACAAAATAAAAGAAGAAAAAAACAATGTAAAGAAGAGGATATTAGTCCTAAAAACATATTTTTAAGAGAGAGTGATTTAATAAACCCCGAATGAGAAAAAACACGTTTTTTCTAAAAGTGGTATATTTAAAAATCATCTGCATCTTGAGAACATTTTTAAATCATAAATTTGCGACGGTCTCGCAAAACTTTTATTGGTGTATAATAACGAAAAATTATTTGAGAAAGTTTTCCTATTAAAATCTTAGACTTTCCTGTAAGTTCTACAGCATTGCAAAAATCATTTGCTAATGAAGACCAAAATTCCAAAATCTCATATAAACTAAAAGTAAAAAAAAAAGTTTTCTTAAACAATTTATATTTTTGTGGTCAAGAATAATATTTATTTAACTTTGGAAGGGTTAAAATTATTTGAGTACAAGTAAAATATCTTAGCAGACTAAATTCGCTTTAAGACGGATTAACTAGATTCAAATAAAACTCATACAATAAATCACATCAATCTTGCTAAACTTCCTAGGCGTTAACCCAAACCCCATATTCATATCAAATCC
Organism: Euphysa ruthae; assembly: GCA_035046665.1. Lineage (NCBI taxonomy): Eukaryota > Metazoa > Cnidaria > Hydrozoa > Anthoathecata > Corymorphidae > Euphysa > Euphysa ruthae. The sequence goes on along the minus strand of JAUZNK010072385.1, from coordinate 6,349 downwards.
ATAAACAAATACCTTAAGCTACTATATGGATGTATAACCCATCCCGCATTCTTTGACCTTATCTGTTCATCTTTAATTGCTCTTAAACCTCCAAATATTTTTGCATTTATCGGATTATTAGCTGGCTCTATCCATGACCTCAGTTTTTGACTAGTAGCTATACTGTACTTCTTAATTGTTTTTAAGACATTGGAACTGTTTCTTCTATTTTTAGCCATTAGACCAATAGAGTTTGAATGGTCCTCAATCTTTGGAGCAGGATTTTCGTTAGATTCGTGAAACTTTATTCTTGATGTGAATTTTGAAATTTTTTTGATGAAAGTAGGATCGTAACCACCAACCGATTTAACATTTTCATAAATACGGCATGTTAGATTTTTAGATTTCTCATTATACGGGTCATCTACATTTTCGACGTGACAATCGCTTCTCAATCGTGGTTGAACTTTATTTACAAAAGGGTTTCCATATTTAGTACTATCATTTTCCAATTGCGGGTCTGCTATATTCTTTTTGCAGTTCATGTTTCATGGTTTTCATTTGAAACTGTAAAGTTCTGTTTTTATGACATTTTTTGAGCCTACACAAGTATCAATTGCGTTGTTTCATTATTTTTTATTTGCCTGACGTCAAATTATATTCTACATTTTGATAGCTATGACGACTACATTACCGGCTTTATAGCACTAAAAATAAGACTAAATCTTTTTTGATATTTTCTTATAGGAAAATTTATATTTTATAATGACGGAAGTAAATTCTGAAAGAGAGTTTATAAACCCAAATGTCAAAAGAGATAAAAACTTCAATAACGATTTTTTGGGAAATAACGATTTCAAAGGAAACTATAAAGAAAACAGAGTAAACTTATCATGCACAAAGAATGATAACAACGAATTACTGAATGATTTTGAAAACATTGAAAAAAAAAGCGAAATTAATAGTAAACAAAAACAAAGGCATTTTACTGACGATATTTTTGTTGCAATGCTTTTTCCACATATCGGAAATGAAAAGAAAAAGTTGTACACAAAATACACAGTTTTAAGCCGTAAACCTTCTGACCGCATAAAAGACTTTTTTGGCCCTGCACATACTCTGAAGAATATTAAACTCTTCGGTGGAAAAAAAGCTATGGAAATTGAAAAAGAAAGATCGAAGAACTCTGGTTTTGTCATTCATCCATGTAGTAAATTAAGGTAAGTAATTTTACATAGAAATCTTTTATTTTTTTCAACCACTTTGCAAATAAGGTTTTATTTCTTTTGTAAAACACTACAATCATGGAAAAATTATTATGACACTTTTATATGCCATTAGGACACCTTAATAATTGAAAAAAATACCGTAAGCAGTTAAAAATATGGGTATACCGCCCATGGTACACTCAAATTTATGTTTACCTTTAGGTTAATAGACATTTTCAAGTTCTAAGACTATAGACTTAGAACTTGAAAATTAAAAAAAAAAATTTCTGCTAGATCTAAGGGATGAAAGTGATAACTCCGTACTCATTTGGGATTGTCATCATTTTTGTGATTTTGGTCAAAGAAACCACTTTTACACCATGCATCAAATGTGAATCTGTGCAAAAATTTGATAAAAATCATACAAGATGACCATGACTGTAGGTAAATTCGTCATTCCGGTTGGATTATTATTTAATCATTCTTATTATTTTACTTTCTAAAGGCTCTTTCCTTTTTATGACCCTTACTGAAAATTTACTTGATTTTAAAACGGCTCTATACCTCAAACATTTGCGAGTTGTACTCTTTACCTATATATTAGATTTGTACGATAACTTCTCAAATAACTGTCTTCCTTGTACAGAAAATTATAAATCATATATACAGGTAATCGAGTTACCTAAAATGATTTAACTAGAATTGATCACAAAAACAAAAAAAAATTTCTCACGTAACTGCTATTCTTAACTACTATTTTTTATAATTAGTATATCCACAGAAAGCCTAATTATAAATATTTGTGACGTCAAATAGCTGTCTTAAGGATAAAAGTTTTTAAAATTAAGAAGGACAGGTCATAAAAAAATTTAACGCAACACAGGTATATTCACAGGCAAAAATGTCTTTGCAGGAAATGATAAAGTGATTTATGTAATACTTATCTAGAGTTATTCATCTTGAAATCAGCTCACAGTCTTGTAACATTTTATGCATTTATTATATGTGTTCATTACTTGCTACATTATCTAATGGTATGGAGAAAAAAAACTCAGCTAAAAGTGTCTTAAGCTATTTGTTACTGACATCCAGTTGATAAATATTACATTTATTTTTATTTTTTCATGTCTAGAGCCTTGAAATTTAGAATCAATGAGATGAAATATTAATTCTTCATCCGAGAAGAAGGCAGTAAATGCATCATCTATAGCCTTATTAGTAAAGACAATCATTCATTCATTCATTCATTATTTTCATTCATTTCACTTTAGCGGAAAAGTTGGAAAATTTCTTTATTTAATTAAAGTTTTATTTTGGGTAGGATTTTTTTTTTTTCGAAAAATTTTTGATTGTCTGAAGAATTACTTTTTCTGATTTTTGATAGAAAAATTAATCCTATCATAGCAAATTTCATATTCGAAATTGCAATGTATTTGTTATTCCGCGTTTGAATGAAAAGCACAAGCAGGAATTTGATTGTTTTAAAAATTAACCTTCAATAAAAATTTTTTTGCCGAGAAAATAAATTTATTGAACAAAAAAAAAAAGTGTACTGTGTTAGGTTTAGATAACTCTAAAAAATGTATGCTAAATAATGAATTTTAAAATTTAAAAATTTAAAATTTTTTATCCCTAAAATAAGAGATCTTATAGAATGTATCAGTGAAAATATAATAAAATTTTAAATATTTGAGAAAATTCGAAATTTAATTTTTATTTTATGTCTTATGAGAACCATCTTTTTCAACATTAATAGTCATTTTGAATTTTGGTGAGTTTGTAACCTATTAATTTCTCTTTAAAATAAAAAATTTTGTAATTTAAAACGCTGTAAAATCTAAGGAGTTGTCTAATGTGGTGACAGTAATGATTATCAGAATGCATACCTTTTTCCAGAAAGGTTCTTGGAGTGTTACTTGAAGTTCGTGAAACAAAATTTGACAATTCTACAGCATCCTTGCATATTTAGTTAACTGCAGAAAGAATTTTACTAGAAAATTTGAAACTTCTAACACTAGCACAGATGTTTCTGAAAGGAAAACAATAATTTTTTTGGAGTGTTGATTTTCAAAAAAAGACTGTAAAAGAACTCCTTTAACATATTTTAAAAGAACCGAAATGTTAAAAAAGAGTTTGTCAAGCAATATTTGGAAATGGAGGTGAAAAGTTCATTGGAGTAAGATAACGCTTTGTTTTTTTAAATGATTTGCGGAATAAAGTTGCAATTCAGTTTGAATTTTCAAACTTTAAAAAGAAGTCCAAAGAGAAATGCAGTGCCAAAAAGATCATTCATTGGCATTGTTGACCTTATTTAATACAACTCAGATGAACAGTTTGTTACAATGTTATTACCAAATTAGGTAATTGATGTAAGTCTATATTGTACTTTTCTGTGAGTAACATTTTATCTGCAGCATTGTTTTAACAAAATAAGGTTAAGACAAAGAATAAGATTTTATGCTAAAACAAGATTTTCATTGATTTAAACTTAGTTTCAAATCAAATGTGGTGTATAGATGCGTCAGCAATATGGATCGAAGTGGTTTATTAGGTTATTCGAACATAGCGCAATTTTTTCTCGCAAGTTGGCAAGTTTGAGAGGTATGCCGCCATGTAATAATGTTCAAGACTTTCAATAGAAAAAAATTTATTCTATGGTAATGAGAACGTCAGCCAAAGTAACAAGAAGGTAAACAGAAAATTAACTTTTAATAACGTGTTTGAAGTCATCAGCTGTTATAACAATGTTTAAAATTTTTTATACTAATGACTTTGAAACCTTTTAAAGTTAGCTGAAACAAAATCTTAGAGGCTGATGTCAAAACAGTGACCACAAGTTAATTTAAAACATAACTTTAAGACTTCTAGATATTTGTGCTTCATAAAATTTGAATGGACACGTGCTTATTTTCTCCAATCCAACAAAACCTTCTTTGAGTAGTTTTATGGAAATGGCTATTGATGATGCTCAAAATGGCCCCACATCAATATTCTTTATATCTACGATCGATCAAATGTCTAATGATGGATTTAACATAATATCTACAAATGAGCTTCTCCTGCCGACCTGAAAGGAAATACTTAATAAAATTATGACTCTTGAAAAGCTTTTTTTGCTGCAAAGCTTTAAACCTCACATTAAATTCAAAAACCTTACACCGAATTGTGTTTTAAGATAAGGTTGTAATGAGCTTCCTGGGCCATGGACTACTAAATTATCTGGATATATATAAAGTAAAAAAAAGGAAAATGTCATAGACCAACTTTTCAAACTTCGATATCTTTTGATTGGGCTGGTTTTTCCCAGTGATTTTTCAGTAAAATTATCCCTAACCTATCTGTCTATCTCTCTATCTACCTTACTTATCTGCTTTAAGATTTTTAAACGAGTTTTTTTATTTATTTTCTTTTTTTCTTTTTTTGAATCTCAGATTAATAAACTCATAAAAACAAGGTTTAAAATAAGGTGGGGAAAACTATATTTTTAAACGTCATAAAAAGATAAAAAATTTTAAATTTAATATCATATATTAATAATTAATAAATAAGTGTAGTAGCTAATGACAAAATGCAGGTAATAATTTAATAATAAGACAAGGGAAATAAATATTAGAAAATTATAACCAAATAACATAAATGTTATTTTTTATGCAATAGTAAGGGACATGATTGAGCATTTCAGATTGGGATTAGTATTTGATGGCAAAAGTCACAAAAAAATTTACCCGAAAAACAAGAGTAATAAAAGTACAGAAAAATTGCTGTCTGGTTTTATTTACAAGACGATGCTAAACTTTTTTATTCTTCTTTTACAATTAAAAAAAAAACTCAAGAATTATTGAAGGCAGTGATTTATAAATTGTTTGTGAATATCTTGGTGGTCCAAATTAAAATGTTCCACTGACTTTGAATCACTGCAAAGACAAAAGTTTGTGCACAAAATCATTTAGTTTAAATCTGGTCGTTTTGTCTATTTTAGTATTTTAAGGTTGTCACGCCCTAAAATGTTTCTTCTTGTAGTTCCCTACCCTAAGATCACCGAAGTGAAATCATATATTTAAATCTTATATAAATCTTATATTAAATTCTTGCATTTGGCTATATATATTAAACACGAATATCCAATCGAATATTTCGATAGTTGAATCAATCAAACGATTGATTATTGATTGCTAGAAACAATTGAATACCAAAAAAAGAATAAATAATGACTGCATTCAATTAAATTTTTTTTTTTTTTTTTTTTTTTTTAACTTTTATTCAGACTTTATTATCCACTAATTTTATAAAAAAACCTATGTGAACCTGTCTTTCTCTGCCATTTTATATAATCAAGAAAGACATCAAAACAAAATTGCTTTACACTTAACTTTTTTTGTAAAAAACCTGTTTATAAGAAACCTGATGCTGGAGCTTCGAAAAGTTTAAGAAACTTTAAGTACTGAATTTTTTTTCCTTCAAAAAATTAAGAAATTTATATTGCTTGAAAAAAATTCCAAGCTTTAATAAAAATTTCAGAGCCTTATGCACTGACTTTCCTTACCACAACAATGAAAAAAGACATCTTAGGAAAGATCGAGTGTCAACTTCATTGATTCGAATTACCTCATTGGATTGTCAATTTCCAGTTAATGGAAAAATCGAAACAAAAGGAAAACATCAAACGTTACTTTTTTGAATTCATAAAGATGGCGACAAAACGTAAGCAAACAATCCTGTTTAAATATAGTTTAAAAAAGGGAGTGAAACATAACGAGACCCTAGTTGAACTAATTTTTAATTCCTGTATGAAAGTGGCATTTTTAAATGCAAATCATATGAAGGAAGTTTTGGCAGTAAGCATGGTATAATTTCTTTATCTTTATTTTGTATGAAAGTAAGTATTTCTTCTGTAACAAACAAAAATACCTATGCATGGCCGTCTTTATATCACGGCCGGATATGTTGGTGCTGGAGGAAAAAAATAGAAGGTCAGTTTTTTTCGCGAGTTTTATGAGGAAAGGGTGATAAAAAATTCGTTTAACTTTATTAAATGAATGATGTGTGTAACAATATTTTTTTAAATTTTTTTTCACCAATTTGCAATAGACGAAATAATAAATCTCTATAAAATGTATATAAATATATTTATATTACTCAAACAAAAGACTATCATAATAAAA
>JAUZNK010072374.1:0-13924 GCA_035046665.1 Euphysa ruthae | reverse complement strand
AGTAAGTAAGTAAGTAAGTAAGTAAGTAAGTAAGTAAGTAAGTAAGTAAGTAAGTAAGTAAGTAAGTCTTTAAGTAAAAAAAAAATCTCGAAATAAATTAACAATCTAAAAAAAAATTTGTTAGAAAAGTCTTGCAGCCCTTTTGTCAAACAGATATTTTTTATTTCCTTGGTGAACTCGCTCACATCTTTTAGTGATCGGAATTTTATTTCAATGAAGGGAATGCTTGAGTGATCTGGAAAAGAGTCAGATATATTCTTTGTTGCAATTGTAAAATCTAGTTGTTTAGATTTTCTAAACTGACGTTTTTCTTTGATAAATGATTTTGGTAAGTATGTAGGCCAAGTTATTAAGCAAAGAGATCTAAATGTTACTTTTATTAGTGTATTGAAGGTGTTAAGTTCTTTTATCGGAAGCCAGTTCAGCTCAGTCAAGTTGTTTGGTTTGCTGATTTGTTCCTTTATATACGATGCGGTAGCATTTTGGAGTTTTTGAAACCTTGAAATAAATTTTTTTGAAATGCTCGTGAAGATCGGGCTGCCTTTGTCAATTTTTAACAGTTTGAGGGATTAAGCAACGTGTTTTAGAGTGTAAAATGGTGCTAGTAATTTATTAGTTCTAAGTGTCTCAAGGGTATAGTAACAGGTGTTAGAATTTTTTGTTTGTGATTGGACCAAGAATGATTTTCGTTTGTTTGCTTACTTGCTTGCTTGCTCGCTCGATTGCTCGCTTGCTTGATTGCAAGCTCGATATAATTATATAACTTTGCATAAATAATTTTTTTTTCAAATACTGGGTCTGATGAGCTGTGTGTCTAGATTGATTTTTTTCGATTGTAGTTCTGTGATATTTAAGTCTCACACCATGTTGCGTGTGGTCTAGTAAATTTAATTCATTTTAGTAAGGCGATTTTGTCAACAAAAGTAAGGATATGATCGTTTAGTGCGGAGATCTGATCTTCAGGATCGTCAAATGTATAAACTATGCTAAAAGATCAGAGTAGTCTTTTGTATATTTATTAATACTGAAGTCTTTCAGCGAACGAACATATTTGTAGCGATGCTCGTATAGTTGTTTCTTCGTATTTATAATTAAATACGAAGAGTTGTAATCAGTAATTTCGTTGCATGGGATGACATCGCTATGTATACTTTTCTAGAGATATTTGAGACAATGCGGTTAACATAGATTTACCTCTTCGCGTTTGTTGTGAGATGTGTTGGTTAAATCCGAATGCTGAAAGAATATTGAACTATTGAACCGTTCCATTTTGGTTGAATTTTAGAAATTAAACTTTCCATCTTGTCTAGCTAGATCTTTTTATTGGTTTCGAAGAGCTTGGCTGGTAAAAACTCCAACAAGGAATGAACTATTTTTGTTTTTACTGTTTATCTCAATCCATTGATATTATATTTCGGTATTGTTAATCGTTAAATCTTTTCTTTCTTTAAACTTTATCATTTCGCGTACGTACATTCCGATTCCTCCTTTTCTTTTATTTCATTGCGTTTTTGGTTTATGAATTCATAACCTGGTTTCTGAACATATTTTTGTTGTTCATTGTTGGTTAAGCAAGCTTCGGATAAAGTCAATATGTCAAATTTATACGTTGATAGCATTATTGAAAACTCTGCAAAAGAAGAACATAGTGACTGAGTATTTAAATGAACAATACTTACGTGTTTTCTGGAAGCATTTAGTGCATCTAAGATATAATTAAGTTTATTGGAGCCTGTAGCTCCAATTGGTATATCAAGAACTCTCACTGAATTAAAGGTTGCGTCATAAAATACATAATCGTGACATGCCAAAGAGACAAGGATTTTTGATCCTTTACGCATTTAAAGTGTGTTGTTGAGAAACATTTGATACACTCCATCCGTTTAAAGTTAAATCACACTGTTGAGTGGCATGCTGGGAATTTTGGTTTAGCATTGGTGTTGTTTCTTAGAGTTCTAGATGTAGGTCCAGGATTTTGTTCGATGTCAACTGAGAGAATCAATTTTTTAGTAGCTATAGTGTTGTAATAGTATGATACTCTGCTACCTGATCGCTTTATTATACGTTTTTCAAGTATTTTAGTCGAACTGGATTTTATATAAACAAATGAATTATGTTTTTTGTCTGTATGAATAGCTCTTCTGTTTATTGTGATGAATAACATTAACAGTAACAACATTATTGGATAATTCATTTTGAGTCAGCTCGAAATTTCATCGTAAAATAATTTATTTTTGTAGAGTAATGTAGTTTTGCAAGGTTTAGAGGTTACATTAAAAAAAACCGAATTTGCTGCAACAAGTTGTTTTATTGACTATCTAGTAAAAAACCCAAACATTTCGGTCAGGATGGTGGAAAAACAGTCAAATGTTAAGAAATGTTCGGAGCTTAAAAAACCAGGTTGTTATTGTAATTTATCGTAATCCTTTGAAAGAAAGCAAAATCTCACATTTGACGTCCGCTATATTGAAGCTCCTGTAAAGTGCAGTATTGCTGTACATGTTATATGAGACGAAAATGCACTAGGTGGCTTTTTGATTGAATAAAGTTGGTTTTCTCCCAAGGGTTTGTTGATAGGAATAACATACGGGCAGTAAAATCAACTTGGTCCAATACCAAATCACATACAGAGCCTGAGTCCAACCCCTAATATTAGGGTTTGCTGGATCTGTTGCCTTTCACATTGTCACAGGCTTATGGTAATCTTTTTATAGAGTGGGGATATGACTTTATTTTGCTTCTGATATGTTAATTTCCCTGTGAAGAGAGTACTGCTGGGTTGGAAGTGAAATAAGTCTCTGTTTTTGATTTATTTTTTGTGTGGTGTTGTGATTTTCTATGGATCTATAAGTGTGCCTAAAGCCTGTGTATTAGTGTGGGGATTCAAAACAAGTACAATGAGATAGTTGAACGACGTAAAACTGCAAACAACACGGCAACATGTATTCAAATCTGATTATGACAATAATGAATTGCGAAAGAAAATGTTTAAAAAGAAACTAGAGAAAATAAAGCTAACAACCTGTAATTATTACCACCTTATCGAAAAATATTATATTTCACACATTACGATCAATTTACGTTGCAAAGATCTGGAAATCTTTGCTCCTAAATATCATAGAGTATCCTCTAATTGTCAAAAATGGTTTGAATGAAAATGGTAATATTTATTGGGTGGATTGAGGTTTTTCCTAACGATGTTGTGCATATGGTTCTAGACCAATCTTACGAGGCACAAGTAGAAATCGATGATGAAGCCACCGACCATTCTTCTTCTAATGGTGATGATTTTACGTAACTTATATGTTCGAACTGATTTTTCTAATATTTGTTACGTATTTTTAATTATATTTTACCTCCTAGGTAGCAACTTTTACCCCCTGATTTTTTTTCTTTTAGTAGGTCATTTTCTTCCATTTTCGAGATTTTTTAATTATACGTGGCCATTTTTCACGCCACAGTTTGTGCTTTTCCAACTTTTTTAACGGAGTTTTGAAAGCACTTAATCCTTTTAATCTCAAAATATTTAGATGTTTATAAAGATCATTAGCATGGCGATTAAAAGGTTTAAAACTAATTATGCCAACTGCCTTGCTTTGAATTTTTTCTAAAGCTTTAAGTTTATCATTAAAATGTTGGCCCCATATTTGACAGCCATAAATTAAATTACTGTGAAAAATAGAAAAATAAATTTACAGTAACGTTTTTCCCAGTTATTTCCGAGATTCCCAGTTAAGATTTTCGTCAAGGGTTATTCCTGGATACTTTGCTTGGTTCAATAGAAATAGCAAATGTGACGGCATTATCCACTTCGTTTTACTTTCACGTTCTTTCGATTTATATGTTTTTGTTTTGTACATAATTATTGTCAAGTTTAAATGTAAACAAAATAATAACTCCTCTTCAGATTAACTTTCCTAACAAGGGTTTATAAACAGGAAAGGCTATGGTAGAACTAAGCTATATATTATGTCTATTTTTCCAGCGGTCTCTTCAACAAATAAAGTTTTTAACGAAAAAAATTATAAAAGGTTTATATGCAAATTCGTGTCACGACCCCAAAACAATGAACGGTGTTTTTAAAAGCTCGATGTACATCGAGCTTACATGTTATGAAGTACAGAGTTTTTACAAGAAAAATCATCATTTCTAGTTAAGGTATTTGTTGAAAAAGGATACAAAATAAAAGATTTAAATGAAATAAATAATAGGATAGCCAAAAGAAAACAAAACTACAAAAACACTACAAACAGCAAGAGTGTTCGTCAGATAAACTGTATTTCATTTCCCTGGATTCCGAAACTAAACATACACTTAAAAAAGATCTTTAAAATAGCTGGTAACAATCCTTACCCAGGAATATACAAACTAAATTGCTCTTGTGGTAAATGTTACATCGGGGAAACGACACCAACACCTTAAAAATAGAACCGATTATTTTAAACGAAAAGTTAGAGAAGCATTGGAGATTCAAAATAACACATGCTCTCCTAGAGATGGTGGTTTAAATCATGATAATGGGGATTATGTTACGTCATCTTTTTGGAAACCATTCTTCTTTCATCTTCGTCAGAGAAAGAGCCCTCCATAGTGAAGTTTGAAGACATTCCAATTTCAATTTCAACGATTTTTTATAAAAAAAATTTGATTGTAGCTTGACAACGAGGGTATTTATAACACCTTGAAGTATCACAAAAAATAAAAAAAGAAAAGGTTTTAAAAACCATAAACTGATTATTATCTATATTTATTAGCATTAAACTCCTTCAAAATGTCATCATTTAAAGAAACCAAGTTAGTCTTATTAAAATAAGTTGCGTTATATTTGCCGGTCGGCATTTCTTTTTTATTATAGTTCGCTTTGTTTATATATATTTTTAAAAGAGCGTGTGTAACTACAAATACTTTCAGACCTTTTCAAAGATAAAATAGTTTATTCTTTTTTTTATTATTATTGTATGGTTATTTAAGTCGGTAAAAGTTTACAGATGCTCACAATATTGGCTTGTTTGTTGAATATAATAGAACCTTGTGTTGAATATGGTTAGCAACAATATAGCTATGAAATATATTATCTAGCTAGAGCTATATGTATTGCATACCGGCATGTTTGTAGTTTTCCCTTCCGCTTTGTCTTTGATAGGAATGACAGAGAATTTAGTATAGATTGAAAGTGTTGCTGCTGACTCTATATTACGAATTTAAAGCTTTTGTAAGTTATATTAATTATGTGGCAGCAGCAAGACAAATAAGTGTTTTGTAAAAATTTTCGTTGGTTGAATCCCACTACTGGATTGAGCCAACATTTATCTTTTAATAACTGGCAAAACTCTTGATCATGGTTATTTGTCTAAATTTTCTATATTTATAAATATTATTTTGTGAATGTTTTCTTGTATCTTGTCATGTCATGTATCTACTAGTAGTAAGTGTTGAAATTGAACCCAAATTTAAATGTGAAACAAAAACTTACTCTGTTTTCAAATAAATATGATCTTAAGGAACATTTTCTAAAGAAACATATTTTCTGATCACATCTTGATGTCATGGCACATTTTTCCTCTACTTGCCCACCCAATTTTTGTGAGTCGATGATACATGTGTGTATGTATATGTTGTGCTCTAATATACATACAGCGACTAATTTCATCTTTTGCGAGAGTCCAGCATTAATATACACTTAATTTCACCATTTTTTTTAGCTTAATGAATTTATGGGTGTCAATCGTTTAGCTTTAATTATCTTTTATAGTTAGTCTACCTTTTTTTGTCCATGATAAAGTATTCTGTAAAATACACAGGGGTGGCTCCTGTCTTACAAAATTATATATTCTTTTTGATGGTAAATAGTTTTATGTAAATAGTCTTTTAAACCTTTATTTTTAAGTAGTACTGCACAAATGTTCATATCTATTTCATTTTCACAATACCGTAACAAATTTAAGTCGTTACTTTGCCTTAGTCTTGTACTGTTTGTAATGCTCCCTCATGTCTAGTTGAAAGTCTTGTAAACTGATTTATATATTATACCATATATATCTAAAATTATTTGCTAATATTTCTTTTGCTTATTTTAATGAAGTTATACTTAATATAAATGTTTATATTTTTAATTGGGCTGTGGAAATCAATTTGATTGATTGATTGATATAAGAGTTTTATTGAAGACTATTAAAGCTAAGCAGTATGTTTATTGTTTGGTTTATTTATTTACTTTTCTTTTGTTCAAGATTACTTTAATAGTACATAGATTTTTATGTTTATATCATTTGTAAATAGCTTTGTTAATAGTTTGTAAAAGGAGTACTGGTTGAATGGTCTCAATATTCTTGAGATTTTACATTCTTCAAAATTTGTACTTTAATTTTATATTTGTTTGTTTTGTAATAAGCTATCTTCTACGCAAAATAAGGCTAGATCGTTACTTTGTCTCAGTTCTTACTGATTTTAATTGATCCTATATATTTAACATGATAACAGCACTGATACATTAGTGAGATTAAACTTAGTTTGCTCTACTTATTTATATATATTACTTACAGTTATATTAGGTTTTATCATTCTTGTATATATAATATATACATGGCTGTATATAAAATATTTATATTTTGTTAAATGTGTGAAATAAATATTATTTGATTGATTGATTTTTGTGTTGTTTTTTATATATTGTTGCTTTCCAAATCCACGTATGCTTTATGTATACTTATTCTATACTCTAAAAGTATATTGAAATAATTTAAAAAGTATACTATAAGGTACTATAAGTATATATACTTCATAAGTACTTCCAGTAGCACTCATTTTGGACATCAAAAGTATGCTTAAAGTATATGATATAATCGATAATAATTTAAAAAAATTAATAGCTAACTACTTAAAGCACGATCAAAAATATTTAAAAAAATAAGCACATAACTTATATTAAAAGTATATTTCATACTATATTTATAAATTTAAAAGTCAAAATTCATAAATTTACATTCCTGTGAAACTAAAACTTTATATTGTTGTGATGCAGATTTCTTGTTGTGAACCTGCAATGACGAAAGCTTGTAATGAAAAGCAACTTACTTTTAGTTTCACGTTGCTTTCATTTGCAAACTTTTTATGGCAAAACTAGCTAAAAACAAAGATCCATAATCTAATTTACTTTTTTTTTTTTACTTTTTGAATTTATTTGGAAATTATTTGGAACTTGTTTAAACTTTAGACCTTTAATTTGATTATTAGTTGATTCACTGCCAAATCTTGTTTTCGTTGTGTAAAGCTTAGTTACAGACATACACCATTTAAACCTACTATCCCTAAATGTCAAAGGATCATCATAAGGCTTAACAATCTGCGGTTGCCTTACAGCGTATTGTCTCTAATATTATGGTGCAGACATTCATTAGCAATGTCTGAATATATACTCATCATTATGTTATATTATTCTTCTTTTTGATATTAAAATTTATTTCATCATGTAATGCAGGATTGGTATCTTCAACTTCTTTTTCTCCCACCATCTTCTTCTCTCATTCCATTTCCATTGCCATTATTCTTATTATTCTTAATGCTTAACTCTTATTAAAAAAACATGTCCTTGTTATCATATGATATTACACTAAAATTTGTAATATTGATAGTACCATCATTGCTGATACAGCTGTAGGTATACTAGCGCTACTAGTAATTCTTGTTTTTGTGATACTATTATCTTTATTTGCTTAGTTTTTAAGGTTGATATTTTCTTCCGTTTCAAAATCTAAACTTTCAGAGAGTGACATCTTCTATTATATATTGCTTGCATTATTATTACTTCTTAGTTTTTTTGTTTAAAACAGAGACTGAAATATATGCTATATAAATCTACAATTTATTTAAAAATAATAAAATATATATTATAAAATAACTAATAGAAGATGTTTAAAACTTATCACAAAAAAAAAAGGAGGAATTAATCAAGAAAGGATAAGATTATCAGAAGAGATATGTAACACTAACTGAGATTATTAATCTACCAAATCTTCAAAATACCATTTTAAAGTATTTTACTCTAGATTACTAATGAATCTATTATGGACACAAATTTAATGTTGATTCCCTAAGAAAACTGACTGTTAAATTTAATGATATGTAGATATAGCTGGTATTTTAATTTAAACCTGAAATGACAATTGGAAACTTCAGGATTTCTATATTTGACCATTTGCCATCTTTTTTTAGTAATTAGCTATAATCAGCATAATTTTCCAAACAAATTCAATATTTGTTGAAGAGGATGTAAGAAATAGTCATAATTAAATAATGTCATTCTTCTAAGGAACACAGTATGTAAAAATAAGTTGAAAAGCCAATGCAGTGCACTTTTACAGAAATATATACAAGTTTTGTTGAAAGTTGCATGACTCCCAAAAAGCCTTTGACACATTCAATCATAAGTAAGTATTTATTCTGCCACAAACAAATGTGCATTAGCCTTCAAAATCACAAAACAACAGAAGACAAAAAATAAAAAAAAACCTAAACTTTAAGATAAAAAACAAATGATGGCGCAGCAATTGTCTGTCACAACAATATTTCTATTGCGGTCCCTTTATACACACAAAAACAATTCAGCCGAAGCGTAGTAAAAAAAATATATGTAAAAATTTAAAAAGTGGTTTTTTACAGAATTTTAGTCTATATTTATTAGGTCTGCGAACTATATCCAATGAGGTAATGTTTTTTTTTCTTACTATGGATCTTGAGATGATATCAATTTATTGTTTTGAGGTTACATTCATGAGTGATCTTTTTCCGGATAAGATATTGACTGATTGGTTTCAACTTAGAGTAGTATAAGCATCTGTACTTGGCGTTTACTCAATGTATAAATGACTAAAAAAACAAGTATTTAAGCACTCTACTGCATATCATTTTGCTGATGACATTAACATACTAGAAATTGCTGACTTAAATAAAATGATATGCACCTAATTAAATAAAGATCTAAGAAGCAAATCTTCCATGGTCTAATGGGCTAATTGTGACAAAAGTTTGTGTGGGAATTATCTCAGGTAGTTTACAAAATTTGTTTGCTGCCAAAAAAATTTTCAAATTCTGCGTGAAAAAAATTACTCTGAAAAATTTATTTAATCGACGTAAAAAATCAGAGGTTGAATCAAAGCATAATTTGTTTCGAATTTTTGAGGTTTGTAATTCAACATTTTTTCATGATTTCCTGATTACTTATTTCCTTTGTTGATTCATATCTTTAAAATAGTTGCTAACCATTTTAACATATTTGAATTTTGAACAAGTATCTTTTGCATGGCATTGAAGTATGTATGCATGTATTGAAGTGTTTTTGGCAGCAACAAGTTGCTAAACAGAAATAACTATACTGAAATTTCTTATAACTGAACAAAGTTTAAAGCTATCGAGTTTTTGCAGAATAATTGGCAATATTGATTCAGCGCTGAAGTTAATCACAAAATAATTTATAAATTTTCCGTAGCTCAGTAAAGTCATGAAATAAACTGGACGATTCCATTAAACAAACTTACACTTTGCTTTAATTCCATTGCACCTTGACCAGTAAAAATGAATATTTCATATTAGTATGAAATTGATAATTTCTTTCTGATGTAAGATTTAAAGGTTTTTTAATATGCGGATAAGAAAAAAATGATTTTTTTTTTTTTGGAATATTAAGAATATTTTCCAAAAAAGGGATAGAACCCCATAAAATAAAGATTTTGTTACATTTTTACATAGCCAAGATGTTATGGCTGATACTTCACTGTTATCATCCTTACATACATCCTCCACATCGTTATCATCATCATGGTCTGCTTTTGTAACGTCTCAAGTTTCATATTTACTGTAATAACTTTCGTTATACTATTATACTTTATACTTTATCATGCTATTAGACAGGTCTAATAGCATGATAAAGTTACTTAGCTACTTAGGGTGGTATAGGAACAAGGTTTTTTTTTGGGGTACTCATAAATAGACTTGCCACCCAGGGCTAATGACCATCCTTTAGGTAAGTGAAATATCTGCACCAGACACCAAGACTGGTTTTTACCAATTTTCGCAGTAAATATCATACCATAAATTTTAAGTAGTTTTGTAATGCTGTTTCATATTTTCAATTTTGCTGATCAATTTCATATCCTTATCAAGTAACTTCCAACCAAAAAATAAGATTTAGCCATTTTATTTATAAATCGTCTCCATGCTTCCAAAATTTATTGTGATCTGCACTTTGGCTCAGGACTACAGAAATTGTCAGGGAGATTTATAAAGTAACGCAAGCCTCCTTTAAATAATCAAAGACAAGTTGTGCCCTTACATTTGCAAAATTGACTGCTTATTTTCTTCCTTGGTGAAAATTTTCACCTGAAAAATAAATTGAATAAATCATTTTGTTTATTATGTTATATGGTTGTATGGCCGAGTAGTGTGAGTCACGGACGTGCAAGTTTGATTCCCTAAGAGATTAAGAATCTTTACTATAAGCTCAAATGGGAGCTCTAAGTACCCCAGAACCAAACCTGTGGGCCCTTCTGAAATAAATAAGCTTGTAACTACTTGTTGGCCCCACAAGTTAAAAGAGGAATACGTTGGAATATGTTTATTAGTTTTATAATTTTACTCATTAATGATATTTTCACACTTCAATTTAATTGCAATTATTACTAGTTAAATTTATCTTGTATACGATGACTTTTAATCATTTTATAATAAAATTGTAGTGGCAGTTTCGAAAGCCTGTTTTAAAAGGAATCCGCTTAAAACAATATTTTATACATAGAGACTCTAACTAACCAGAAAGCATTTAAAACAAAACTTTTCATGGAGAAATGATTCAGTCAAAGGTTATAAACTATTTTAAAACATATTCAGCGATGATGAAAAGGTCTTTACACGTGAATATTGTTGAAATCTCAAAAGAAAAAGAAATTGCTGAAGTATAAAAAAGTTAATCAAGTTTAGTAATATTTTTAAAATAGT
The DNA here is from genome assembly GCA_035046665.1 of Euphysa ruthae. Lineage (NCBI taxonomy): Eukaryota > Metazoa > Cnidaria > Hydrozoa > Anthoathecata > Corymorphidae > Euphysa > Euphysa ruthae. The sequence goes on along the minus strand of JAUZNK010072374.1, from coordinate 2,935 downwards.
GTAGTAAAAAAACATAAATTAAAATATGAACTGAACTAGAAAACACCTCAAATTTACCAGACCTATTAGAAATTGCAATAAAAAGGTTAGTAGCATGATTGCAATTAAATTAAATAGTTAAAGAAAGTAATTATATACATATTATATATATTATATTACATATAAGTCTGATGAGGGACGAAATTGAATGTTATAAAAACATTTTAACAAAACTAAAATAAAAAAGACAGTAAATGATTGTTAAATTTTATTGACATAAATTTGGAATATAGAGTGAATTTGACAGGTTAATTTCTCAAGAAATTTAAAGCTAGTAAAAATTTAATACCTGTTCATAGAAGCTGACTCAGATAGAATAAACCCCAGAGCAAAACTTGGATAAGGGGGCCGAATATTTGTTTGTAACAAAATTTTTTTGTGAAGCCATTCCATCATCTCCCCACCTCTACTCCCCCTCCTCTACTTTTCCTTCTTCTCCCTTCCCCTCTACCCAACAAAGTGCACCTTAGTTGCGCGAGCTGAGAAAATTTTTTGATTTGAAGATGCTCAGATAGCTGGAAGCGGAAGTGCTATCTTTTATCAATAATTTTTCCATGTCAGAAACCTTGGTTTTAATTTAATCAACGATTCTTCCTATTTCTATATTTTTTCATTATTGTTATAATACGGATATGTGTTCTTTTATTAAAAGTTATAAAGGGCTAATAGATTATAAAGGCTGTTCTCCTACATGAGACAAAAAAAAGTCACATGTAGTGTTTTTTTTTTTTTGCTCGAAAAAACTCATACTGAAAGAAAAGGTAATCTCCATGTGAAAAAAATAAAAGTCAAAATTTCTTGTTCACAAAGCGACAATGTGAAAGTTTATTCGAGATGTTTGCTTCTTCGTAGGAAAAGTATCTTCTTTAGTTTATTGTTGTTGAACTTTAAAAATAAAAAGATTAGTAATTTATAAAAAAAAACAAAACTAATAACTGAAAAAAAAAAAAAAACTTTTAATGTCAAAGAATAAATTCTGTTAGGCTTTTTTTAGTCAATTTTAACTAATAATCCTAAAATTAGGAAAATACTTAAAATAAATTTCTACTTTAATTTGTCTAGTGATTATTTATCTCTTTGATTATTTGAATGTTTTCCAAAATTTTAAAAAAGTAAAAAAACAACAATCTGACGTTTGATTTTTTTTTTTTTTTTGCCGTTTAAAAGTAGGATCTATTCAAACTCGCGTGCAGCAAAAAATATTGACTAAAAAAAAGTAAGCAAATATTAACCAATCAAATTTAAAGCCCTGTTTTGGTGGAGATTGATTTTTTTTTTTCATTAAAAATATACTCTTTTTTTTTTGGAGGCATGAAGAACATTTAGTTTTTAAAAGTAGTTTGTTTCATATTTAAGTCCTCCTCCAGTTTATTCCATAAGACTGACGTATTAAAGTATTAGGTTAAAGTATTAGAACGTCTAGATCATAGAAATTAATTCATTTGTTTAAAAAGTACTTGGCCCTGACTGTTTGTTTATGAAGTAAATCAAGTTCTTCAAAACAAGCATAATTTTTTTATTATAGCTTCAAGTGTGATTTATGTAGGGTTGGAAATTAAATGAAATAGTATTATAGTTATATTATAGCAACATTTAAGAATGTAATCTATGTGAATTGTTTGCAGATGTTCTGGAAAACTAGGGTTTTATTAAGTTGATTCTCCAGTAAATTTTTTTTCTTTTAATATAAAGTTTTCCATCCATTTGTTTTTTTTATTTCAAATTGCTCTGTTGCGAGTCAAGATTTTCAGCGAGTTTTATAATGTATCTTCCTAAATTTTTTACCTAATTCATAAATACAAATTTAAAAAAAATATCCTGACACTTTCCTCTCGGAAAAACTACGTAAAATGAAAGGCCAAGTTGATCTTGACTAATAATTTATAAAAAACTTAACTTTGTTAAGCTTGTCTCTAATTCATGTCTCAAAGTAAATAGAAAGTAAAAAATTTTCATTTTCGGTAATTTTTAGAACCCTGCAACTAAAGAACTAATGAAAAAAATATATATATTTCATTTTTTTGTATTTTTCAAATATATATAGTGTTCAGCCTTTTTGAGAAAAACATGTACAGCAAAATTGAAAACAGATGTTTTATTTACAATATAACCTGATTTTTACTTTATAAGCTTAGGTTTTTTTTTAAGAGGAAGTGTTTGTATAGATGTGTTGCTGAGTTACTTGTTATTATTATTTCTAGCTTAATTTTTGAATTGTACCATCTTGTATTCTAATGTAATCTTTCAAGTCAGAAAAAGTAAGTTATTTTTTATATTATGAAACATTGTTACTCTTGGTCATCCTTTATGTTGTTCTATCTTTTTTGATTCTGATTCAATATACATTTTTTATGAAAGCTAAAGTATTTGTCTATTAAAATCAATATTTTATTACCATTTTGATTTTTTTGTATTGGTTTAATATTGTCTAAAGGTAAATATTTATAATGCTGTATATTAAAAATATCAAATTTGACATATTATGGTTACTTTAAAAGTGATAGTGAAAACTTAAAACTTTTTTTCTTTTTTTATCTTTTTTTTTGAGAATTAATTCTATTGCTAAGTGGCACAACCTCACTCGTTCAGCATTGAAGTACGTTTAAGTTTCTTATCCTCGCCTTTACTTGTTTATTATTCTGATAGGAATTACAAGGCTGGTCCTGGAAAAAGTGTTTGTTTTATTATTTATTTTTTTTTTATATAGATGGTCTGGAAGAATATTTTTCCTTAACAGCACAAAGTTTTTCTTTTCATTTTTTCTTCTCCAAATAATTGCAATTTTATGTTTTCAAAAAATATTTTAATAGGATCTTTCAATATTGTAACTTTTGTTAAATGACCTCTTTTATTGTTTGTAAAAATTATAAAATATCATTCATAACATTTGAAAACA
>JAUZNK010072362.1:0-30425 GCA_035046665.1 Euphysa ruthae | reverse complement strand
TATAAATATATATAAAAATTTTTAAAATGTTTTGATCTTATCAAAGTGCTCAATGGGTAGAGCAATGTTTAGAGTAATGGGTAGAGTAATGAGGGATTCAAGTGAATATAACTCAAAATGCAACAAAAGGTTTCATGCTTATTTCAATCATCAGGTAATTACATATTATCTAAAGATAAAATAAAAAATATATTTATAACATCCAAAAATAAATCCAAAATAAATTATTTATATTTAATCCATACTATCACTTTTAACATTGAGTATGAGATTTTTGTTTAAATGTCTGCATTTGGAGACAAATTCATTCTTTTTATTCAACATAAAAAAGCTGGGCATCAACAGGATGAGATAGAAAACAGAAAAACAATAACATATGGATAAAAACGTATCCATAAACAGACAAGGCATTTAATATTCTATTAATAGACTATTCTGTACATTCATTTCCAAAGAATTAATTTGAGTAAAACAAAATAAGGAAGGAAACCTGTTCAGATTTAGAAATATACAAGCAATGAACAAATAATATGATTGGTTGTTTTTAAACTACAATCATGACAATATTTTATGCGGCTTTTATCAAATTTTAGCACAAATTCATGTTGTAAAAGCGATGTTTTTAAATGCTTATGGTGATTTTTTTTTTTTTTTTTTCAATTCATAAGGTGTCCTAATGGCATATAAGTCTCATAACATTTTGACCATGATTGAAGCTTACAAAGGTAAATTAAAAATGTTAGAATGTGTTGCACAACTCTAAAAAATATAATGTTAGTTTTGGTGGTAATCATTTAATATCTTTAATGAGACAAGATTTTTTTATATGTGGTTAAAAATCTTTTAATCTAAATGCTGAGTTAAAGTTATGATGACAAAATAATCAATAAATATTAAAAAAATGAAATAATCAAAAAGTATTGCTAAATATTTTTAATATTTAGCTAAATATTATTTTTAATATCTATTAATTTTTCAATTTAACTAGTTTCCTACAATTTAGAAGATTAAGCATATATAACCAGGTTTAATTTTCATACCACTTCTGAAGAGGTAGTTTCTTACAATAAATCATGTCAATTTTAAAACTTCAAATTGTGTTATTTTCTAGAATTTATTACAAATCAAGTTTCTTAATAGTATATGCTACGCCTATATAAGTTTTTCCTATTTAACACATTTTTTTTTGCACAAATTTTAAAGGGTTATCCTTACCTATTTCTGCAGTGCATTTTTTTTTCTTTTCTTTTCTTTTTAAGCGCTCTTTATTAATAATATTTTCATCATTTCCTACAAGCTTCTTACCAACAATGTTAATTTCTTTTTGATTTTGGGAGCCATTTTCTTTAAAACCACATGTATTTCCAGTAATTTTAATTTCCTTTTCATGTTTTGCATCAGTTAAGTCATTTTTGTGAGCCTGTAATACAGGTATGTTATTAACAGCACCGCTTTCAAGAATGTGGCTTTCATTTTTTCTCAAGTCATCTGTATTTCCTGTATCACTGACTTTATTATTATTATTTTCAATTGTCAAATCATTATCTCCCTGAAGTACAGAAAGCTTCACGGCAGCACTTCTATTTTCTAAATTTTCTTTCTTTTGTATGTTATCTACGTTGCAATCTGTTATATCATCCAAAACTTTTGTTTGTTTAGGTGGCTTACTATATATGGTACGCCGTCTTCCACCAATCTTATCTAGGCGCAAAGTTCTTTTTTTTCTTATCATATTTTTACTTTCATTTCTAAATAGTAATATTTACAAGTACAATTTCCAAAATAAAAACATAAGTGTTAAGCTAAAGATTTCGAATTATAACCACCTTGCTTTGATCCCAAATAATGAATGATGATTTATTACAGTTACTGTAATAAAAAATATTTACTTTTATTAAAAATAAACACCAATTTGCATGCGGTTTTAAAACCAGAGATTTTGAAATAAGTAAATATATATATACTGGACCCTGGAATTTTATGAACTATATAAAGTAAAAACAAGTGCTAGGAATTAGTTTTCAAATAAAAAAATAAAAGTAATGATTAAGAAAAAAGACAATATTCTGCCGAAAATTTTAGGCTTACAGGCTTTTTACCAAATATTTTCAAAATGGTAGCAAGCAAATAATAATAACCAAGAGATCCAAATCCTACAAAAAATAGTAAAATGTACTTTTTGATAAAAATTTTTAATTATTAAGGGTCTGGTTTTCAAAACTATTTTCAAAATATTCTATATAAACACAGCACATTACTTTTCACAAAAAAAAATTTTACCACCACAAAAACCAAAACCAAAACAAGTTAATCTCATTAAAAATATTAAAAACTTACTTTAATAACAAAGATGGGAGCAATTCTAAAAAAGCCTGTCACTTTTTTTAATATATACTTTATATATATACCTTGATAGTATAATCGTACCTTAAACCTATGTTACTGGATGTAAACATAAAAAGACTGTATAAAATTTGGTGGGTATTCCAGACCTTAGCCCAAAAATGACAGTACAAAATTGTTAAGCAAAATTTTGAACGGATGAATATCTAGATGTTAATTTCTGGGAAAAATGTACAGATACCAACTTTGAATGAATACAATCACTGTTCCATTTACATCCAAAATCTTTCTGTTAAAAAATATACAACTTTGAAAAATCGTAAAAATATCTATGAAAATATCACAATAACTATAAAATGCTATTGAAAATCCCAGATATAAAAGTGAGAACAGTAATGTTCTTCTTCTAGCTTTTCTACTAAAATAAAATGAATAATAGGATTTTAATTATTTGAGGAATTATTTATTTCTTATAAATTTCTTATAAATTTATCGTATATATTTCTGTATAACGTCAAAAAAATCTTTGCAACAACTTTATATGAGAGCAAGTTTGGAAATCGATTTGGTTTCATGATTTTATGAAACAAGATAAATTGCTCACACAAATTTTAGCGACAACGCTTCCGTTCTTGTCATAGTTATTACTCTTCTATGATGTAATTTGGATGCACAACAATGTATGGATTTGATTCCTCATCGTCAGCTGGTTTGTAATCTTTTTCAGTGATATGAGGATCTTTTAAAGCAAGCAAGACACCGTCCTGAATTCACAAAAAAAGGTTTATTTATATTTAAAGATAAAAATTTATATACTAAATGAAATAATTGTTAAAATTTGCCTCCTAACTCTTATCTATTAACATTTTATTCAAAAACTTATTGCAGTTTCCTAAGGTCAAAATTTAATGAAGGCAATGATTTGTACTTACTCAAAAACCATGCTTGATTTACATATCATTTTTTCAGAAAAAACACATCCACTGCAGGATCTTATAAAGAATATAGATTTATTTGATAGTGATTATTTGATATAATAACTACCCGCCCGTGGTTAGAAATAAAACATAAAAATTATAAAATTTGAAAAATATTTAAAAACGCAGCAATTTATCATCACACACATTTATGCTACACAAACTTAAAAGATTTTGTGTTAAGAAAAAATTTGTTGAAGGTAAAAGATCAAAAAATAAAATTTGGCTGGATTCAATAAATAATTCTTGGTGATAGACTACCCTTGGTCTTATTAAGGAAAAATATTTACATTAAAGATTAATCTGTCAAGTATTTTATTGATTAAAAATGTTTGGTCTTCCAATTCTGCTTCAGTTTCAATGTCATCTTCGTTATCTTTTAAATACCAATTGACAATATCTGAACGTTTCAACCCAACATCCTCTAAAGCGAGAACATAAATTAGATACAGAACATGGTGAAACTAGCCAACACCAAAATAACTCCAGGTAAGACCATATAAAGAAATGTACCAAATTTGTGAGAAGTTTCTTAATTTTAATCACAAACGATTAATCAAACCAGCTTTCTGAAAAAATTTCAATGTGATGAAATAAAATTACTGTCAACATTAAGCAAAGATGGTTTTTAGTCCATAGCTTTACTAGCTTTCAAATAAACCCAAAAGCACTTCCCTTAATCTTGACAGGAAAATATCTGATATTGTTTTAAAATTAGGCAATCACCGGCATAAATTCACTATCAAAGGTTAATGACACTATCTATATATTTCTATTGATTTATACTCAGACATTTCACTTTTTTATAGTAACATAAATAATCTAACAAATAGGATAAAACTCATTGTAATTTGAATAACATGTCACAAAATAGAGTATAACTCTTGTCAAATTGTAAAAGTTAACCTAGTAACCTCTCCAACACTATGTATATATAGTTTACCTTCTGGTGTCAGGATATACAGTCCTATCTAACCTAACGGCACTAATAAACCTTGAACACCGCACATAAATATGAAGATTTGTCTATTTGTAATACCTGCTGTAGTTGTATTCCAGTTTAGTTTTGCTTAAGATATCACAGAGGGTTAAAAAAAAAACCCTTTATTTTTACAATTATTATTTATAATTATTTATAATTATTTATAATTATTCTTTTTAGTAAATAAAAACAAATTACTATGAAAAAAGTTTACCCCTTTTTTAAACCTTTATAGTATTCTACTTTACATTCAGCACAAATATTATGTTATATATTAAAAGTGCTTTTAAACATGTTTATAATATTAAAAATAGATTGTCGCCAACTTAATGCGCAATAAAAGAAACTACTTATGTCCGGCATATTAAAGACAATTTGCTACCAAAAGATATTTTCTTTAAAAAATAATGGTGAGGTTTGTTCCAAGAGCTCCAACATTGTGTTTTTTTCGGTTAATTTTTAAATTTTTACAACTTTATATATGTATGTATGTGCGCATGCACACGTGTATAGGTGTGTGCGTGTATATGTATATATGTATGTATGTGTATATATACTTATATATATATATATATAATATATAGAGTGTATACTTTTTTTTTTAAAAGTGTTGCCATATTTATTTTATTTTGCTCTAATAATTTGTTTTGTTTCAAGTGGCATCACAGTAAAGCACAATAACTCAATAATTCAGTCCTTGTACAAACTGATCCTACATTTCATATATTTTCAGACTAAAAACCTATATCATATTTAATCTTTTAGAAAAATTTGACAGCTAGATTATCAATATTTTTAAAGAGAATTTACTCAAATAAACTATGATTTGTCCCAAATTTACTAGAAAACCATGAGAGTACACCAATAAGAATCTACTTATATTATAGCAAAAAAGCAGTCCTCAACATAATTTCTGGATTATGCAGTGCAAAATTGAAGTTTACCTTCAGTCATAGGTCTATCCTCTTCTTGCCTCATATACATAACAATTGTATTTGCAATTGCTCTATATTTCTCATAACTAAGTTTGAGTTTTTTATGTGTTTTACTGGCATCTTCTTCCTGGTGAGTGTGTCCGTTTGTCTTAGGTGATTCGTCTGTTTCCATAGGCTCATCCTCTTGTTGCTCAATTTCTATAATTAAAATTTTTTTCTATAAAATTTGGAAAATCTGATATAAACAAAATAAATATAAGTTTTAATAAATTTAAACTTTGCTTGAACACACAAAAATCTTAATAAACATTACAGAATATTTCAAAATCCAGCATGCAAATTAATTTTTTTCAAAATTTTGTTTTTAGTACTTAAGAAGAAAAAATAAATTCAGCAGAATGATGAAACTTTGAAAAAATACTCACAAATAATATTTTCGAAGCTCAAAAAATTTCGTCAGATTCAAAGTAATTACTTGAAAAATTACTTTGCTTACTTTCAAACAAGATTTAAATATTTTTAGAAAAAAAAAATACAAGGTCTTATGCTTTATTTCCATATAACAAAAATGGTAAAGCAGGTAAATTTTCTACTTCAGTTTTTAAACCTTGTTAACAAAATTTACCAAAAAAAAAAAAAACTCAAAAGAATTGGTTTAATTACTACCAATAAAACCAACAACCATCTTAAGAGAACAATATTTTGATGAAAAGAATTTTGAACAACAAAAAATTCTTGAAAAGGTAAAAAACATTTATTTAGAAGAAAAAAGCTTAAAATTTGAAAATCCAGTAAAATTTTTCCAATAGAAAACCCCTGTATCCGATAGAAATTGACATTGCTTGGGACATTGCTTCAACAGGTTTTGAATATCTATTTGGCGGATTTTTCGAAGAGCTATAAGTTTTAAGAGTTTGCTCACCTTTTCCCATGAATTTTTTTGAGTTTGATATCATTACTTAAATAAGTATTGTTTACTTTTGACTTTTAAACATTTAATTTGTGAAAAAAATTGATTTGAATTTTCCTTAATTCATAAAAAAAACAATTAGGACTCCCGGATTTTTCTAAAATTCACTAAGTAAAACGCTCAAGGTTTTTCAAACCAAATGCCAAATGTAAAAAAAAAACTATACCTTGTTGATTATTGTCATCATCAAACTGGATATCAGGTGTTTCTACGCGAATAATTGACTTGTTTAAGAGCCTAAAAGCTTCCTTCACATGTTTCGTAGTGACTTCATCTTGACAATGTAATCGAGCCAAAGCTTCTGCCAACCTTATCATACTTTCCAACTGTCGAACTGTAATACGCCATGAAGATTTTGCAACACCGGAGCTGTCTCGTTGTCTTAAACTTTTATATTGGGCTACTAAATAATCTTGGGCTTCTTTGGAAATCGTGGGTTTGAACAAACGAGCAAATGTTAAATAACGCTGAACAGCTGATACATCATATACTCGCTCAATAGATTGCTTATTTCTACTATGCAAGTCAACAATCCTACGAGCAATTGCATAATCAACGACTTCATTACATTCGTCGACCAATATGAAGAACAAATCAAAACGAGACATGATAGGAGCTGTTAAAGTAATGTTTTGCTGTAGGGATTTAGTTCGATCGTATCGTCCACCAATAGGATTGGCCGCTGCTAGGATTGATGTTCTAGCATTTAATGTGGCCTAAATTTTGAAAATAAATAATGATACTCAGGTTATTTGATTCAAATTTAATTTAAAATCATTTAAAAATATATGTTGTATTGATGGTTGCCCTTAAGTCATGTAAATGCACTGGTAAAATCTGCATATAAACCCCAGATAACAAAAGGTAATAACAGAGATGTAATAGCAGTTTCTAAATAATTCCTAACCTAATATCATCAGACTTGACAATACCACCTCAAAAATAAGACCTAAAAAAAGCCTTTGACCTAAAACCTTATTTTGAAAAATAACGCACTCTTTTATTATTATTTATTTTTTTACAGTAGGCAAGTATACTTAATCTTTCTCTTTAAAAACTGTTTGGTGATAGGTTACCTTAACACCAGCTTTAGTTATGGAGATAGTCTGCTGTTCCATTGCTTCATGAATGGCAACCTGGTCTTTAGGATCCATTTTATCAAATTCATCAATGCAGCACACACCCTAAGTATAAACAAAAAATTATCAGCTTATTGTAAAGTCACAGTAAATAAAAATAAGACAAAAGTTAATAGCAGTATTGTTAATAACTTAATATGTATAAAAATTATCACATAAAAATCTATATCTTGGATATTCCATATCTAAACATAAAACTTTCTTTGACATATGTATGTTTCTATTTTTTGTGAGGTCATATTTTCGTAAAAACACCTGGTGTTTCTTAGGATAAGGATAAAAAAAAATTTATTTAAAGAAGAATCAATCATATTCGTAATTATAATCAAAGAGTAAACAACATATTATATCTCAACTACAGAAATATTTTTAATAATCTGGAAATTTCAGCGTGTCATAAAAATACTGCTGTATTTTCTTGACTATACACTAACTCTTAAGTAATTGTTCCCTAAAATAAGTGCTCCCTTTAATTAGCAACCAATCATTTGATTTTATACAGTTATTTTTTCAATGTTTCAGTTATAATAATGATATACAAAGTAAAATTGTCCAAATATTTGTAACAAAACTCCCCAAAAAATATTTAGTAAACAAAATCTAAAATGTTTTTTAAGTTTGGGTTCTCAGTTTGAGAAATTTTTAGTCATAAGTAACCAAAATAAAAAATATAGCAAAATTGACTGTATATAACCCACCAGAAATTGACAAAATATGAAAATTTTATAATAGCAAACATGAGAGAAAATCAAGGGTGATATCACAGGCTAATATTCAAGTGTATAGAACTGCTTTAGGCATTTAAACATCTACAGCTACCCTTAAAGAAGAACATTGCCAATAGTTAGTCTTTGTCATATTTTCAAAAGGGTAACAACAGACAGTGGTTTTCACAGTAACTCGGAATATCCTGATACTGATGTATTCAGGGCATTAGCAACCTTGAGCAAAAAATATCAATATTAGGAGTTTCTTATTTTTATTAGCACACAGGATCAGTTAATAACTAGAATTGCTTTTAAAAACAACTGGGTAAAAGTAAATATGCTATTTAAATATTACGGGACTATTTGGAAAAACTATACAAAAAATTAATATAAAAACTGACATTATCAGCCAACATAAGAGCACCAGCTTCAATAACAAATTCATTTGATTCCTCATCCTTTACAACAGCTGCAGTGAGACCAGCAGCTGAACTTGCTTTACCTGACGTGTAAACAGCACGAGGAGAAAACCCTTCCACTTGTCTAAAATATCAGCATTAAATTTTATTGTTTAACAATTTGGTAGTGAAACAGATACACGAAAAGTTTCAATTGAATCTTATTTTAACACTAACTTACATACTAACTTCAAAATTTTTTTAGATACACATTTAATAAATAGATTTGTTCACTAGAATTACAATCCTGACTAAACAGATGCATTTATTTTAAAATTTTAACATGGCTAAAAACTATTTTGTTTATAATTAGCCTGTATTAAAAGTTGAAATAGCCTAACAGAATATAATAATAATAGCGTAATAGCTTAATTGTATCCAATGAACCTGCAAAAAGGTTTCATGTTTAAATAAAATTCCCTAGAAAACTACGGAACGCATTCACATCTTCATGCAGAATCAATGAAAAATCTGAAAAAGAAAAACTCACTTTAGAAACTGACTCTTGGCCGTACTTGGATCACCAACAACACATACATTTATATCACCACGAAGAGCAGTTTTTTCCATAGTTCGTTTAGCTACACCACCAAATAACATAAGAACAACACCTCTCTTAACTTCATCATTGCCTATGAAAAAAAGAATATTGTCAATATTCAAAAAAACTAAATAAGAAAAGAACATATTTGTTTGTCTGAGACTGATAGAATCCCTTGGACCAATTTTCAAAAATAGGTTTACATAGCAACTCATGCAAATAATAAAAAAAAAAAACAGGCACACTTAAAGATCCAAAGATATTCCCAACACCACACATAAAGTAAATCACAACCAGAGACTTTCTTACTCCCAACATAGCAGTACTCTCTTCACAGTGCAAGCAACATATCAGAAGCAAAATAAAGTCATAACTCCACCATATAAAAAGATTACCATAGCCTGCATCAATGTGAAAGGAAACAGAACAATTCAGCAAAACCCTAATATTAGGGGTCGGACACAGGCTCTGTATGTGATTGGTATTAGACCAAGTTGATTTTACTGACTGGATGTCCTTCCTAACAACAAACTGGGGGGAAACCAACTAAATTGATGTACACAGATGAAAGAAACAACAATTTCTGTTTTGACAATATATTGAATGACCTTAATTAACATAAACAACTAAGTAAAAAACTAACATACTGACAAAAGCACATTTGTGCTTTAATAGAATGTCTTAATTTAAAAATGTTTTTTTAATGTTATTTTTCAAATGAGTTTTTTTATTTTTTTTCTTGAAGAACTAAATAATTATATTATATGTCAGGTTGTAAATCTGAGGAAACAAATTTTTCATGAAATAATAATAAATTTCTTTATTAAGAATTGAGTATTATTACAACTGAGTATATTTGCTACAACGCTACCTGAAAGATAACAAATTATTAAAACAAAGTAAACAAAAGAGAAAAACAGTTTAATATAAATATAGTACGATTGCTTTTATTAAGATTTTTAAAAAGCAAGAATATATATACTTCAAAAAGGAGTATTTAAAGAATATTTAATTAACCTTTGAAGAATTAAAATAACTAAATTTGCAATCAAACAAATGTATGTGAAAAAACTAACAGTTTGCTAAAAATCAGAAAGGTAACCTTGCGTATTAGGTGCAGTGCTTAAGATTTCACTGGCACTATTAGGTTTAATATTTTATTCTATCTTTGGGATTTTATCCCCTGGCAAATGTGACAAGATAAACCTACACCTCTTAAGTGTGGTGTTTGGGGTTCACCACTACCACTTGGCAAGAATTTATACCCGTTATCACCATCACACATATGACAAAAAAGTAACTATAAAGACATAATTTTTTGGACCAAACTGCAGAGGTCTGACACGGATTAAAAAAATACAATTTTCATCAGGTAGGTCGAGATGCTTTTTTGAGATTAATGTTTTTGAGCCTGAAATATTTGGACCCAGGTACATAAAAATCTAATGATTAACTGCTGAGAAAAATCATAACAAACAAAATTTATAGAAATTGTTAGCTCCTATGCAAAGGTCAAATACAGGCCAGGGTCTAATAAAGGCCGACCCTCTTCCATTCCAGCTTCATGAACAAAAAATTTAGTAAACATTAAAATTAATAGATCAGTCCCTGATTGTGGTCCAATAAAATAAAAAACTTACCATGAATTGTAGGAAACATACTAGTTATCAAGTTATGATATAAATTCCTATCTTGACTCATTTCATATATCTTTCGCCACTCATCTTCGCTCATTTGTTTTTTAATTGCATCTGCAGTCAATTCTTCTTGAGCCAGATCTTTACCACCAAATTGTGGATTGGTAGAAGTCACACTGCATGCAAGGAAGGCAAGTCGATAAGTCAAATCTCGAACACCAAGTGATTTTAATCCACGAACTCCCTCAACATCACCTTAAAACAAGCATTTAGCGACTAATGGCCTTCGAAAAAATCTATTTTATAAAAATATAAAAATCTCCAAGAAAATGACCAGTTATACTTTTATAATGAATACGCAATTACATAATTGCTCAGATACATCGATGTAAGTTGTTGTGAGGCTTAGAATGACTATCCATCGATTCTAGGGGAATGGACCCAATACAATTTTCAAAATGGCCAACACGTCCAGTTTATTGGAAATAACATTTCTTAATATAATCCAAAATTTCTGCATAACAATACAGTAACTTTTGGAGTCAAAAATGGACGATTTTATAGTTTCAGATCATACATAAACCATAACAAGGCACCAAAATAAGAATCATTAGTAGGTGGTTATATTGGCCAAAAGATATCCCTCTATGATATCCCTCTCAGAGTGTTAGCTAGCGCAAATAATGTCCGTTTGACGAACTCTCCCCAATTCCAAATAAAAATCAAATTCCCAATTACTGTCCAAATAAAAAATTCTGATCAGATAATATAAAGACATCAGCTCAACGTTTTTATCATTTTCCTTTTAAAACGATAAGCCCTTAAAGAGCCAATTTATGCACACTAAAAGTAAACAAATTAGACGCAATGTATTAAGGCAGATTTCCATTTGAAGTATTTTGCAGTCGCGACTGCAAATCTAGGTCGACTTTTATTTATGAGCATGCGCACTGATAAATATTGCGACATAATGACTGCAAAATATTGTGCAGTCATATCATAAAACGTCAAGAAAGTTTAACTTTCGTGACAGCACAAACGTGCTTTTTTTAGTGAGCCAATAGAAACTGACAGGTTCAGAATTCCAGATATTTCAGAGTTTCAGAATTCTAGGATTCCAGAACAAGGCAAATATCAAACTTTGAGATTCTATTATTTTGTGATAAAATCATTTGTTTGTATGAAATAAAATAGAATGTTCTCAATTAAAAACAGATTGATGATTCATTTATAACTGTAAATAAAATTAATATCACAGAGATAAAAGGAATTGCTACGAAAAGAAAAAGTAATGTGAGGTGTCAGATAGTGGGAGGTTTTAACTGTATTTTACCTGTAATTTTCTCAATGTAAATTTTATAAAGTTGTAAATTTTGTAGTAATGCTTCAGTGCATTTGATAATAATAGCGTAAGGGAAGAAATTTAGGTATATTCACTTATAATCCGCCAAAATTTCTTCCTGCTAAAAACGAAATTTTTCTTCAGTCGCCAAAAATTCTCTTTGACAATTTTGATATTTTTCGTAAACCGCAAAAATTAATTCCGGCAAACTCAAATTTTTTCTTAAACCGCCAAAATACCTTTTATTCCTTTCTGTCGATTTCGAAAGGAATGCGTTCGACTTCTTAATTGATGATGAATCAGAAACATCATTTGCGTGTTGTTATACAGCTTTAAAGTTTTTTGTACATATTTGCTATACAAACTAAAAAAAAGTTTGAATGTTTTTTGATTTAAGCAACATATTTTCTATTTTATCTAAATACATTTCCCCAATCAATTTCATTATTTGGCCTTCCTCCAAAATTAATTTCTGCTAAATTTGAATTTTTATGTAAACTGCCAAAATAAATTCTCGCCAAATTTAGAATTTTTTCAGGTCCGCCAATATTAGTTCTTTCAAATTTGGCGGATTCAATGATCCGCCAAAATTTTTTCCGACTAAAATTTCTTCTTTTAAAGTAGGTTTTGCTTATTGATAAAGTTTTATTATGTTTTTCGGCCATCTATTTCCTGTCTTTTATTCCAAACCAAAATTATAAAAAAGATACACAAAAACTCTTGGCATGTTGTTATTATGTTTGATATTGAAGTCCATTTGAGAAGGAGAGTTAGGTGAATTATTTTTTAATCAATGGCTAGAACTACTTATGCACAAACACTTATTATTATATAATTATCAGTGCTTAGTATAAACTATAAACAATAATTAGGACCTAACTATTATTTAACAAAATGCAATAAAAATAAAATGTTGCTTATTTATTTTTAAAAATACGACAAACGATTTAATATCAACTTTTCTTAAGATATTAATAATAAACGTGTTTAAAGCACAGCATGTGCTAGAAAAATAAGTTTATAGTTCCAATGACGTGATAATATTTTTGAGGTTTTGACACGAATGATTAATGAATAATTAATGAATTAGGTTAAATTGAAGTAAAATTCATAGTTGCTAAGAAACAAATTGTTTATTCATTTTGTGGTAACGTCTTTATTTTAAGTATTGTTTTTGCAAAGTTAAGACTTTTTTTTTTTTAGTTCTCGTGACTTATCGTAACTTTTCTATATCTAAGACCATACGCAGTTGTGCAAAATTTCAGAAAAATACTAACAAGCAATTACATATGGACATGGGTGATTTTATAGGACTACGTCAGCATTGCCAGGATTCCACTCTACATTTCCGGAGGGATGGAGGAAGAGAGGGTGGATAAAAATTCATAAACTTTTTCCCTTCAGGGTTTAAAAAAATTATATATCTCAAAGAATTGAAGTGCAGTTTAGAGAAGAATACCACGGTGCAAAAAATGGTGAAGATATATGTAATTTTTCCCAATCGAACAGAATATATTTCTGTAAAAGATGCCAGCATATATATTTAATACGAAAGTTAAGTATGTCAGACGACAGCTGTAAGAACAGATTTTTCCACGTACAGATGATGTACTGTTGAGGTAAGCTTACGCCAAACAACATAGATCAAATTGCTTAACAATCTATTAAAAACATTTGAAAAATTTTCTGTTGGGATACATTATTTTTCATCATTATGAAACCAAAAAATTAAAATATTTATCTACAACAATTTAAATGAACTTATGGAATGTGCATACTTTTTTTATAAAAAGGTACCATAAAAGAATTTGACTATTAATTCTTTTCAAAGAATGTGTTTGTGTTTTTGTTTCAAAAATTGAAGTTATCATTAAATTTTTTTTCATGAACGTTCTTTGTTATTAATTTGGTTTAAAATATCTCGCGTCAAATTTTTGTAAAGTCAACAAAAGACGTGCTTCAGATATGGTTTTATGTCGTTCGATTACCTCTTCATTGTACCTGCTTTGAATGTCCCACATATACACAGACTTCAGGCACACTTATAGACCCAGAGAAATTCCCAACACCACACAAAAAATAAATCAAAACCAGAGACTTATTTTACTCCCAACATGGCAGTACTCTCTTCACAGAGTAAGCAACATACAAGAAGTAAAATAAAGCCATAACTCCACTATATAAAAAGATTACCATCTAATAAATGCCTCAAATAAATGCCCCCCTGCTTTGAGAACCATATTTAACTCATGCCCACACATCTCAGCTTATTTGATCTATTTATCATATCTTGGAAATTCTTTATATACCCATTAACAATAATTTTTTAGGCAGTAGAAGTCTTATAAAAATGCTGCTTAGTGCTGTTGTCACTTTCAAAAAGTATCCAGTCCTGTCTAAGAAAAATTGGCATTAGAAAAGGCATCCAGCTGTGAAAAAATACAGAACACTTTTAGCAATGATAATGAGAATTTCAAGTGATAAGACAAAGTGAGTAAACAAAGCTACTAATGAGTTAATGTTTTGTGCTCAGGAAGTTCAACACATATCCTGTTATTGTCAGTGTAATAATGAATATGTCGAAAGTAACTAAACGACTTCAAGGAATAGTCTTATGGAAGCCATTGTGGGTAAATGAAAGGGCCAATATTAGGCAGACCTGGCGATAACGGTGACTTTTGGAAGTCAGGCAGTAGTAATAATCTTAAAGAAATAATACTTAGGATGCTAAGCGGAGTGCTCATACAGCATTTTATGTAACAAAATCAAAAGCAGAAAAAAGCAGATTTGCAATTTTAATAAGAAAGAAAGACAAGCAAAACAAAGTGCTTAAGGTAGCTAAGTAATTGAAGAAGACTTAACCAGAATGATGTAAGTGAGAATTCTATATGTAATGATGAGTGTGTCTTTGCTAGCACAGAAGAGAAAAAGAAGTAAGTTTGGAAAAGTTATAACGACAAGGAACAGTAAGCTTGAATGATATTGATGATAATTTTGTCAGGGGTGACTGCAGTAAAATAACCAGTTATGTAAATTAAAATGGATTAAACCTGTTGAAATGTTGGAATGAAACTGTTAATAAAATGAAGCTTGATAAAGCTAGAGAAGTATCAGGTGCTGTTGTAGAAATGTTAAGAATGTTGGGAAACACTGGAGATAAACTTATTAAACAGTCTAGCCAAACAAATTATGAAGGATGATGCTTTCCCAAAAAACCGGCTGTCAAATGTTTTATTTGTTTCAAGAGAAAAAATGATTCCCTGGAAAGAAGTATATATAGAGGATTGAAGCTGGTTGATCAAGTAATGAAATTATTGAAAGAGCGATCTATAAATCAATTACAAAAAAGAATTGATATAGCACTATCAGTACAATTGTTCATTGCCATATTTTTACTCAGGAAGATTTGAAAAAAGTATATAGAAAAGAGAACCTTTTTGCTTTTTTACATCTGAAGAAAGTGCTACCCAAGATGTTTGGCAGGCTATAAAGAAATTAGGTGCAGATGAGTGGCTAGTTACGATGGTGCACCAATGTTAGAAGTGTAGAAGCTGTCTCGGGGTTAATGATTCACACCGTGAAGAATTTAGTTTCAATGTTGATGTAATTTAGGACTCAGCACTTAATTCTTTGCGTTTATTTAAATTTAAGAGGCATTGTCAATGAATTTCAGAACAAAGTGTCTTATAGCAGAGTCTATGAAAGAGTTAGTTTAAATTTGAAAAATGATTTTTAAAAACATTAGAAAAGAAAGGAATGAGAGCAAATGTAGCTATCACTAAAGCCATTAACACGGGCGCTAAAGCCGAGAGTTTCCAAAAAGTTGAAAAGTAGTCTGCAAAGTTTAAAACTCAAAATCTAATAAAAATATAAAAATATATTATTTTAAGGGTTAAATTAATATATTTTGCAAATCCATTTAGACTAAATAAACCAAAGAAAATTTTTAAGAAAAACAAATACTCATTGATCTGTGTTTGTTCGAGACATACACAGATCAAAGAGTAGGACAGAGATAGATCCATAAGACCCAAATCAACTTACCTTTTTTACATGTTTGGTTCAGACGTTAGGGAAGTGAGAACTATGCATTTAATTTGCAAAGATTCTTTTTTCTCATTCTCAATTCATTCATACCATAAATTTGGTATGTTTTGAAAATGAAAGTTAAAATGAAATTTAAGTAGAAAGGATATTAGAATCTATTTAAGATAATCTTTCTTATTTATTCAGAATGATTTTTAAAAATTGCTAAAATCATCATCCATGAAAGATGACACACCATAAGCCATCTTTAGAAAAATTAAATAAAAAAAAAAAAAAAAAAATCATAACAAAGGTAATTTTTGTAAGAATCGAAAACAAATAAATGCGTGTTATTGAGATGTACTACTGTTCCAGGCATATGTATAATAATCAAATCCTGTAAAAAGCCATAAGCATAAAAATCCAACTCAGTTTTATTTTCAGGCTTTTCAGCATCAATTCATGGCAAGGCTAATATTGGTAAAATATGCATATTATCTCCAAGTACAGTATCCCTATTTACCCATTTTTTAGTATCAAAACCAGGAAGGATGTTTTTATATATTCTAGAAATTGGAGCAGAACAAAAGCTATCATCTGAAGAAAAATCAGTTTTCCATTTTTCTCATTTTCAGAGTCTGAAAAGCCATAAAATTCTGACTCTATACCCTCTCCATCACTATACTATTTACTAAGGACATTCACTTCTCAGTTCAGATCAACATTGTTGTCTTCTTGTAATGTTATTTCACCTTTTTTTTCTAATTAATTTGAATGAAAATTAAGTTGAAGGCCATTAGAGTTTTAAATAAAATTGGTTTCCCGTCTATTACAAGTCGTTTACCAGTTGAAAAAGCATGCAAAAACCGAACTTGCCCGTCACTGGGAGATTTTAATTACATCAAAATTGCGATCTTGTCCAGTGAAAGCATGCAAAGTCTTATCTTATAATTCAAAGCAAAAGTTGCTCCAAATGTTAAATGGTCAGTTAGCTCTATTTATTTTTTTAAAGTAAAAGATGCTTTATAATGATGTCCTAAATGGTAAACTTCTTGTAACATTTAAAGTTACTCCATATTAGAAAAATTACGTTATATATGGTTAGTTAATTTAAAAAGAATCAATGAACATAAAATTTCATCAAAAATATTTGATAAAATTTGAAAAGGAGCAATAATTTTTAACATTTGTTACATCAGCAAAATGATTACATAACATCAAAAAATGTTTTTAAAAAAATTATTTTATACAACCTTTGGAAAGATTCATCAACTAACGTTTGATAAAAGATCAAAACAATTAAGTAGCTCCAGAGAGGATTTTCTATTCTTCCATCTCACCTTACATATCCGTCTTACCATCATCATATTGTTTCTTTCTATTGTTTAGGTCACTTTTCTTAACTGCCCAAGCCTTGACAACATTGACCATGACCCTTTTTACACAAGCATTATAGAGTCCACCTTTTGCCCCTAGTGACAGCGCTTTAGAGGTTAACAAAAGCAAATGTTCTCTGAACTTTTTCCACCCACATCTTATCCTGGCAAAACAGCTTTCCTCTGCACCACCACCTGAACTAATCATGTCTCCAAGCCAGCAAAACTTGTCAATCATCTCCAAGGAATCATTACCTACAACCACTGGATCCATTGGTCATCTACCAAGTAAAACAACATCCCAAAACATACTCTACACATTTATAATCCTTTATACCAGTCAAAGTACCTCTTATACCACTATAACGCCTTTGTATCCAAATATTACAACAGTCACACTGTTTTGAATTTCTACCAACATCTCTTCTACAAACTGAGCATGGGAATTTTTCTGATGGCTGTGGTGGTACAATTCCTTTGCCACTTACCATCACTTTTGTCTTTGACATATTGACCTTTAGTCCTTTATATTCAATCCCTTCTTTCCATTTATTAAATTTAAGAATAAACTCGCCCATACTCTCTGCAATTAATACAATATCATCTGCATGCAACAATTCCCTACTCTAAATACCTGTGATAATACTTCTAGCACCATTATGAAAAACAAAGGGCTAAGAACAGAGCCTTGATGAACACCAACCTTAATGAAAAATTCCTCACTAACAGAACCATTTATTCTAACACAGCTTCTAGCTTTTTCTTACATGGATTTCACAAATAAGATAATCCATTCTTCAACTCCTAATTTCCTCATTGCCAACCATATCACCTCTCATGGGGCTCTATCAAAAGCCTTTTCTAAGTCAATAAATGTACAATAAAATTTCTTCTCCTTTTGCAGGTACTTTTCCTGAAGCTGCCTAATTGTACGAATTGCATCAATAATAACCTTCCCTTTCATGAACCCAAATTGCATAGCTCCAATATTGATCTTTTCTCTAATTAGCCTCTCCATTACCCTTTCCAAAACCTTCATCACCTGGTCAAACAATTTGAGCCCCCTGTAATTGCCTCTCTCTAGAACACCCCCTTTCTTTTATAGCAATTTACAACTGCACTAGTCTCCCAATCACTTGGGATTACAACTTCACTTACTATTGTATTGATAAAATCTGTTAGTAAATCAATCGAATCATAATGTTAGCTTTCATAGAAACCTTAAAGTATGCATTACTATCTAATATCTATCATTTAACCACATTTAAAATGAATAAACGAAAAACTCACTGTACAGTACTTTTCCAGCAAAGATAAAAAATCAAAATTCACCTGCTCCCTTTTTACCACCACGAGTTTCAGCTTTTGAACCAGGCATGTTTATCTGTGCAACATCTGGGACCACAATCAATGTTCCTGTGAAATCACATTTATCGCCAGCCTGAGCTTGTTCAACAGCTTCAGCTCGTAAAACAACCTCAACACTAAAAAACAAAAAACACACAAAAAAAAAATGAAAAGATAGAAATAAAGATAAATAACGAATTCCTGATATTTAGTCAAGATTTTTTAGACCAGGGCTCAAAATTTATGGTTATAACTAATATTTTAATAATTTAACGTACACCACATTAACCATTAATTATTTATTAAGTATTTATTTGTTTTTTAAATAAAAATTTTTTAAAGTTACAGCAGAATCATTCAGAATAATTTTTCAATTTGATATCCTAATCTGTAACAAATCTTCCAAATAGGACATGAACATGTCAAAACAATCAAAAATAATATTTGTCAACACCATACACAATTAAAGCAGATAAGAAACAAAATGTCAATATCAAAAAAAAAAAGAAAAAAAAAAAAAAAAGGAATGATTAATCATATTATAAAAATATCTTCGAAACATAACAATCTGATAACAAATTGATGACACCTAGGCCCAATATTGAAAAAAAAATCTTTTAAAAGTGGCAATATTACATCTCCACAAAATAATTTTCAGATGAACAAAGCAGAAACCCTTCTGTTCATACTGGTGTATATTTGCAGTCCTAGAATTTTAGCTAAATGAAAGTTAGGGTGTTCTTATAATAGGTGAAAACTATCTTTTAATAGATTTAATCTTACCTCCTAGGTATGCATCCACGTGGTAGTTCTGCTTGTGTTTCTTGAATTCTAACCTTTTGAAAGTCAACAAATCGAGATTTGTCAAGGACAAGGGAAAATCTTTGCCTGTTTTGACAAACTGGATTTCTGCACACTTGAGGCTGCAAAAATATTCAACAAATAAATGAAAAAATATATTGTTATATATTGTTACTGGCCTTAACAAAAGCAATGATAAAATAACATAAATATTACTTCATTGTGTAATAGTGAATATACCTTTAAGAATAATATCAGGCCATCAGCATTTATTTATCTGCTCATAATAAATTTATTCAAAAAGTATTTATTAATTATTCTGAGAAATTTCTTTTACATTTAACGTCTGTTTACTAAGTTAAATTTTATTTTCATTTCAAATTCTTTTGCAAAATTAACTAAGTTGACCATTATTATTTTGTCTCTCTGTTGGAGAACAGTGATTTTGCAATGAAATCTCTCTAAAATAAATAAATTTTAGGCGACTTATAATCATATATAGGCAAATGAGATAAGGAGTTCAACCAAGAAAGTTTACTTTGAGGTAAGAATTTTGTTAAAAAATCTGTCCAACTCAGTTGAAATCCCAAAACATAATATCACAAAAAGCTACAAGTTGGATATATCATGATGATAAGAAGTGCATTGGTGACAGCACTTATTAGATTTCAATTTCATGAGTGCGATGAAATTTTCAAAAAAAAAAAAAGGAAGGACATATGAAACTGGTAAAGAGAATATAGAAATCCTTTTTTGAAATAAAAAAGCCAATAATTTAAGGACTTTTATTTCTCATAGTGCACTTGCACACTTCCTGTCAGTTACTTGTAAACTATGTACTTTTATTATATGTAATTAACAACTGAGACAAACGATGTGCTAAGACACTTATCAACATTTGCTAATTTAAATAAAAAAGTATGTGATTTGATAACTATGAAGACAAAGCAAAAATACGGGTATATATTCTCAAAGTGAAACAAAACTAATTCTGAAAATTTTCAAATTATTACAAATTCACTGAAACAAGCTATAAGTAGGTTATAAAACCAAAGTCCCAAAATATCTAGAGAAAAGCCTCAGCTTAAACATTTCCTGCTATGTTGCTTACTTAATATTTAAACAGTTTTAAGAAAAAAAAAACAAAAAAAAAAGAAATATAGACCGGCCGACATGGATAAAGTAATCATAACAGGACCGTTTTTTTCTTTAAATACAAATATTTAACTTATTTTTTGTTAAAGTTGCTGGAAAACAACAAACCTGCGTATATTTAAATTGCTGCTCAACATCTTTTATTTCTGTACGACAATCCAAACATGTAAAAGTTCCACTGACTAATTCCGGATGAACAGGATGTGTGCGAACAACCTGTCCACTGATTCTTACTAACGCCCCAATTTTTGTCGTTGTCAGTTCTCGAACTCTGTGTAAAATTAAAGTAAATATTTATATGTCTTAATCACCTCATTCTCGAATGAGCTTTATCTTTAAGCCTATTCTAATTCATAATAATTTGCACAAAAAAAAAAAAAAAAAAAAAAATGATACAAATAAATCAAATTTATAATATAAGACAAATTTATATTAATAGTTATTGTTAAACATAATGTATAAAAAGTATAAAATCTAAGCATAACAACTACTTTTTAGAAATTTATATTCAATTTAGATTTTGATTTTCAAATTAATGACAAACATATAATCCTCACCATATCTGTAACAATAAGCTTCCAGTAACTTATATGAAATTTTTGATATGTACAAATTTAACTGTGATTTTATATTTTTTTATTATTTGATTATTGAATTGCTATGTAGGTGAAAACAATATTTCTGCCCTTAACTGTTTTACTTAAAAAAAGCACTTTAAATGCCTTCTGGTTTAAAATAAAATATTATAATTATAATGAAATAAAAGGAATTTTCGTTAATAATAATAATAATAATAATAATAACAATATAATAATAATAATAATATATATATAATATCATATATAATAATATTCTTGTGGTAATTAAACATTAGCTTCATAATTAAAATTTTATACGATTATGGTCTTTTTTACCAAAGGTTAAGAAAACATTTTTATTCAAAACTGCCAAAATAAAATGGTTAAAAAAATTACCAAAAAGAAAATTTTCTAACATCATGATGAAATTTTGCAGAACCAGAACATAACTTCTTGAGAAAAGGTAAATAATATAATTTCCTGACAAAATTTGGCTGATAAGGAATTAAATATGAGTATTTTGGGCAGGTGTTCATGTGCATCAAAAGAATTCTTGTCTTTTAAAAAGGTTTCATTCAAAACTTCAGAAAAAAATATTTGACAGCTAACAAGGAAATTCAAAAAAAGTTGATTTTGAGCATAAAGTGATTATAGCTTTAAGAGTCAATGTCAGAAATAACAGACACTTTCTAATACTCAAAGCTATAAAATTTTTGTTATACCAGCCTGAATATTTGCTAGAATTTCTGGGAACTCATCCAAATTTGCAATGATAATTTGATAAGAATCTCTCTAATCAATTTTTATTTTTTTAACAATACACTTTGGGATCCAAATTGTTTGAAAAATATTTTCTTTTGATGTATGATTATACTTTAATGATAAAAAGCAATTGCATATACTGGTTAACAAATAAACCTCAAAATCATATTAAGAGTATAAAATATTAAAATATTAAAAATATTAAAATCATATAAAAAACAGTTTATCAACTGAATTTACCAAACAATTATGAGATGAAAACTAAAGGCTGAAAACACCAATTTGTTAAAAAAAATTATATTTCCCGTAAATATAGAAGGGAAGCCACAGGAAACTAGTCAAAAAACGAAAAAACAAGCAGCACAACAAATGACATTTATACAATTGATTTCAATTGATATTTATTTTATGAATACTTGGTCTGTTATATTTCACATTCAAATAATAAAAAATATTTAATTTGTTATTTATTCTAATACATGATTTATATTAAGGTGACCTTTACTAGTAGTAGTAGAGGTCGCCTTGGTTTATATCAATATGGTTTTGTATGGTTTCCTAGTTTCATATTTTAGTGATTACAGCTGTTTCCTATCATTAAACTAAAACGTTACTGCACTTGGATTTTTGAGTGTTTATTGCCAGATAGAACATTACCATAAGGTTAACCCAATTGGGACAAATTTAGTATCGATACTACGCTGTCAAAATCAAGTTAAATAAACTTATGTGAAAATATTACAAAAAACCTTACTTGTGCCTAACTGATAAATCAATAAAACTTGCATAAAATTCTTTGTTAAGAGGCACCTCTCCTCGATCACGTGCAAAATTTCTAACAGCTCGGCATAGATAAGGATAAAGTCTAAAAACAAGTATTGATTATACTCTTCACCCAACATCAGTAAGGCTTTTGTGACCAATCATATGTTGCCAATGGCATTTGACTCATTTTTCTATGCTACTCTCAATGTTATTTTCAGAATAGGAAACTTACGTTTAAATTATAAAAATGTAAAACAATGAAAAATCCTACTCTTGTAAAAAAATTTGTAAAAAAAACCTTCTCTCATTACTAGCATTTTCTCTTGTGTTGGAACGCACTGAACGCTCTTCACTTACAATATAAAAATGTAAGAGTGTAAACTAAATAGGTCACATGATAAAACAAAAAATTTAAATTATAGCTACAAGTTATAATAATTGCATTAACATATTAAAAGAAAAAACTAGTTTTATAATATTGATGCTACAGAAACTTAATTTGAAGCAGGTGACAGAAAAACTGCAAAAAAAAAAAGAAAAAGAAAAGTTAAGTCATTTAAAACAAATTTTAATTTTGAATTTTGAGCATATTTAGATAAACATGCTTCTCAAGAAAAATCTTTTAAAATTACCAATTAAAATATGAAACAAAAAACGATCCAAAACTCAACTTTATCAAAGCATGACTTTTTTAAAATCTAATTTTCGACATGTGTAGGCTAAAACCCTAACCATAAAGCTAACTTCTTAAAATAGCTTGCGGCTATCTCAGTATTTAGTACCCTTAGTGTGTAGGCTTGCTTGGCCTAAAAAGCTTTTAAATACTACATGATGAAAAACAGATAAAGCATAACAAAATGTTTATGAATGGAAATTTTTTTAGAGAAAATTAGGAAATATGAAATTAACCTGTAGTATTCTTCTTGTATTGTTTGTGCTAGTTCATATTTATACTTCTGAACATCCAAAAAACTTATAGTTAGCGTGTTTCTTTCTGGACGAATCAACTCTTGTGCTTCTAAAAGGTATTTAAGATCACCATCGCTGTCTTTAAATCTGCAAATATAATAAATTAATATTAATAAATAAATATAAAAATAATAAATAATTAATAAATATCTAATTTAAAACCTTTTTCAGCCATTTAAAAAGCAAGATAATCTCGTTCCAAATGTACGTTTTGAGAGCTAAGTTTAATCACCAATTATAAATTAAAATCTATTTTTATAACCACAGAAAATTAAATTTATTAAATAAAAATTAAAATAAATGGATGTATGGAAAACAATTGCTTAAAATTACTCATGAGTACACAGCCGTACACAGACGTAATAATGGCTTGTTTTGTCACAAGGTAAAAGGTTTTGGAAAGCTTAAGGTTGGTTTTTATGAAAGAATAACATTTACTTTACCTGCTTCAAAAAGAAAAATAGGATAATATTTGGATGCTTTTCAGTCCAAATGACGTCCTCTAATCTTAATGAAATTCATGAAAAGTAATGTATTACTAGGTATCTCAAACTTGTATTAGATTTCGGTAAATTACTATTGTAATCAAATCCAATGACTTTAATATTGGTCTGAGTATCGAAAAATTTTTTAACTGTCCGAAATTAATTTTGAGCTCAAAATGACATCATCAGTATTCAAGGAAATTGATCATTTTTTTTCGATGTCACACCAGCTGCGCTAAATTGGCTAATATTTCCAGTTTAACTAGCTTAACTGACTCTAATATTGATAGCAACAAACTAAAAATTAATTTTTAGTGTCTCAAATTGATTTTGTGCTCAAAATTTAAAAAATTTTCGTTTATTTTCGCAAAATAGGAACAAGGAACAAAATTTTTCGTTTTTATAAAGGAACAAAATGGGCACACCCCTACCAGAAAAAAATGAATGATAATGAGAGACAAAACCTGCTGGGGATCTCGTGCAATACCTCCATGCCTCATTCCATCCACAATCAAAGAGATTTAGGAGCTTATCAATAGCAAATTTGACACAAGAACACAAAAAAAAAGCAATTTTTAAACAGAAAATATCATTGTTTTTGGAAACATAAAACAAAAAAATCCCTGACTAAATGTGGATTAAAATCTAAATCATTAAATTTAAACAAAACAAAGTTTAACTTATCTGCTTTCTTTGCAAGCAATCCAATTCAGAAAAGAAAGTTCTTGTAATCTTATCTAGTTTTTATCAGTTTTGTTGATATCTCGCTTACTTTTGATTTCAAAGAATTTTTGCGTTTGAAAATCGAGAACAAGCACAAATAGAATTAGGAGAGAAAAATTCCAAAAAGTAGGGCGTCTTTAATTGAATCGCTGTTCTCTTATTTTATTTTTATTATTTTTATCTTATACTGCTTTATTTTTTAAATACCGAAAGAAAATGCATGAAGAAAGACAAAAGGTTCCAAATGGTTTCCAAAATTGCGATTATTTTTTGTTTTTTAAATATCAGTAAATTTTTAACATCCGGATCGGCTGAAAAGAGGTATAAGTATGAACTAGAAACCAAGAAGATAATGGTAAAAATGTATTAAAACAAATAAACAAAAACTAAGGATGCCCCAGACATTTTGCTAAGGGCAAAATTTTCTGTGATTGGCTCATTGATTCATAATACCTTTTAAAATAAAACCGAAAACCTGCTTAAATGTGGGTTAGTCAATGTAAAAGTGCATCCAATGTTCACTGACCATTTCTTTTGAAAATTTAAATGAATAATCTTGAAAAATAGTGCTTTAAGATAAAAACCTCTTATTGGAAAGCCCTATTTTTCAAGATTATGTAAATTTGCAAAAAAAAAAAAAAAAAAGGTTCACCGATGCACCATCACAATAACTAACACATATTTTATCAATTTTTCGGTGTTATTTAATCGTGGTTGAGATCATGTGCGTATCTTCTGTTGAATGAGCCAATCACTCATTTTTTTTTTTTTTTAAGAAAAATATGTGTGATGAAAATAAGTTAAATGTTTCTTCTGTAATTGTAGATGAATTTTTCTCTCTTATTACAATTTATCCTGAACTTCCATATGAGGAAAAGTCTCACATTGCTGTTGATAACAATAAAAATACGAATAGCTATACTTTTGTCGTCAATCTTTTAGATAACTTAAGAGTTACCGAACAGTAGAAAAATAGGTGAAAGCGAGATAGCATATGGTCTGATGCTTGAAATATTTTCTGTTGTTGATAAGAAAGAATATTCTTGTTCTCATATTAAAAAGATTGTTGATGTTCTTTGTGGTTTTGACATGTGCAGCATTGTCAAACTTGTTACTAGTTTTAAAAAAATGCTATAAGACCATAGCCATATTTTCTCACAGAGTAAAACGGTTTTGAAAAGCTTAATGTTGGCTCTTTTAGATGAATATGTATTTATTTTTTTTTTTTTAATTTTTGGGCCTGAATTTTTGGCCTAAAATTAAAAAAATCACCTCATTTTTTATCTGTTAAAACTATTCAACAGAAATCGAACAGCAATATGCATGCTTTAAAGGCACAAATTATTTTTTTATGAAAGAATAACCTTTAATTTACCTGTTTCAGAAAAAAAAAAAACTGGAAAAATGATAATTAGAAACTTTTTGGCTGAAATGACGTCATCAATTTTCACCCAAATTCATGAAAAATATAGTGTTACTAAACACCTTAAACTATTATTAGTTCATGGTAAACTATTGTTGTAATCAAATCCTTTCTTTGACTTTAATATTGGTCTGAGCATCAAGAAATTAAATTTAAACTGTCCGAAATTAATTTTTGGGCTCAAAATGATTTCATAAATATGCAAAGAAATTTATATAAAACATGCTATTTTTGATATTGCAATTCCAGCTAATAGTATCACTAACTAATTTAATTGACTCTAATAATGATAACAGACTAAATATTAATTTTAACTGTCCGAAATTAGTGATCGGACTCAAAATAGCAGCATAAATATTCAAGGAAATTTAGGTTATTTTTCATATTGCAACAGACGTGCTATTTCAGCTAATACTACCACTTTAACTAATTTAATTGACTTTGGTATTGATAGCAACAATCTAAAATTTAAATTTTAGTGTCCAAAATTAATTTTGGGCTCAAAAAAAAAATAAAAAATTGATTTTTTTTCTCAAATACTAATGAAGAAAATTTAGTTACAAATTTTTTGACGAAAATATTGTTAGAAAATATTTTGAAGAAAAAAAAAATTTAGTTTCATTTGTTTTGCAGAAAATAATCTGTTGTGGGGTTTATAAGTTTTAAGCATATAGAACAGTATAGTTTGTGGTAATAAATTTTTTTAAGAAAATATCTTGAAGAAAAAAATCTCATTATAAAAAAATTTTTTTGAGGAAAATTTTTTTGCAAATAACAAATCAACATTGATTTATAGCTTAGCAGGCTAATGATTTCTCTCCTTAATAAAATTACGGAAAGCCGGTAAAAATATAGAATGAGTATTTTTAATTTTTTCATTTTGGTTTTATAACTACCTCCGTTCAATTAAACGAAATCATGAAAATGACAACAAAAAAACCCCAACCCTCTCCCAAAACAGTAAAAAAAAAATATTGCTAACAACAAAGTTGCTTGAGCATTTTCTGTTAAGGTAGTATTTTGTTGCAATAAATACACTAACAGTTTCAAATATTTATTAGTAACATTTAATTATCACCAACTAATTTAATTGACTCTAATAATGATAATAACAGACCAAAAATTATTTTTAACTGTTCGAAATGAGTTTTTGGGCTCAAAATGAAGACATAAATATGGAAATTTATGCTATTTTTGATATTGCAACAAATGTGCTATTCCAGCTAACATTACCGCTTTAACTAATTTAATTGACTCTGGTATTGATAGCAACAATCTAAAATTTAAAATTTTTGTGTCCAAAATTGATTTTGGGCTCAAAACTAAAAAAAAAAAAAAAAATTTTTAATTTTTTTTTTTTTCTCAAATAATAATGAAAAAAATTTAGATACCAATTTTTTGAAGAAAATATTGCTAGAAAATATTTTTAAGAAAAAAAAAATTACTATATAAAAACTTTTTTGAGGAAAATATTTTTGCAAATAACGTTTTAAAGACAATATAGTTTCATTTATAGCTTAGCAGGCTGATGATTACTCTCCTTAATAAAATTATGGAAAGACGGTCAAAATTTAGACTGAAAATTTGTATTTTTTCATTTTGGTTTTATGACTACCTCCGTGCAATTAAACCAAAACATGAAAATGACAAACTGAACCTCATCCCTCTCCTGAAAAAATATTAAAACAATATTGCTAACAACAAAGATGCTTGAAAATTTTCTGTGAAGGTTTTTTTTGGTGAAATTGCTAAAAATGGGATTTTGCAATAAATACACAAACAGTTTCAAATATTAATTAGTAAAATTTAGTATCATTGGGAAGCTGTATTTTTCGTCATTTTGCTTTTACACCACCTAAAAATAATAAATTAAACTGAAGCTATTACAATACCAAAAAGTATAGGAAGGCCAAATTTCGCAAATTGTTGTGTTGAATTCAGAGATCTTTTCCAGGAATGTCTGACGTCAAACTGCCATATTACAACTCTGTAATAGTATATTTATATAGTATTTAAAAAATATTTATGACATAGGTTATGTAGTATATATTTATATATGCTTCAATATGACTTCATTTGACTTACTTTAAAGTATTTAAATGTTGGCTTAGAAGTAAGAATGAGGGCCGAGATATGCATCCGTGGCTTATGCACCAAGCAGCGGTAACTTTAATGCATTAATGATATTAATGGTATTAATTCAAAGGATTTGCCGGTCTAAGGCTAAGAAGTCATTGTGCATTTCAATAAGCTGCATCCTTATAGATGTTAGTATATTGTATTCAATGCGCTACATGCTTGCACCATACTATAACGCTGCAACTTTCATAGATGTTGTTAGTTCATGCAAATATGAGATGTTTTTGTTTTGATAATATCACCTTGTTTATATGTTTATTTTGCTTGTTTTTCAATTTTTTATTTTTATTAATTCAGTACATAATTATTAAATTACTCCAAAGGGTATAAATGATATAAATTTCCTTTGTGGACCCTCAAAATTTTAAGTATGCCAAAATGGTCTTTTTTGTATGAAAACAATGGAGACTTAGGCCCCTAAAAATGGGGTACTTTTTAAAATACTTGATTCATTCCGGTATAGCTCTCAATTACGCATCCAATGGGGTATTTAAGTTTTCTGAAAGTTTTGTATAAATTGAATTATCAACAAAAGGGTATTATGGACCCAAATAGCCCAAATTAGGAAATTTGGACCCAGGCCCCTAAAATTAGGGTACTTCTGAAAAACTTGATTCAATCTGGTACTGCTCTCAATTACGCATCCAATCAGGTATCTAAGTTTTCTGAAAGTTTTGCATAAATTGAATTATCAACAAAAAGGTATTATGGGCCTAAAATGCTCAAATTAGGACATTTGAACCCAGGCTCCTACAATTCAGGAGAAATTAAAAATTTTTTTGTTGATAATCCAGTTGCTAATTACGGATCCAAAGCTATTAGACTCGATAAAAGTATAAGGAACTATAATTACGTGAAATTAAGTCATCAAATACAACAAAATATCGCTCTTTTGGTGCCATTATTTTATTACTTATATGAGGAATTCAGTTCCTAAAATTGGTCGATTTCTGGCATACTAAAATTAAGATATCTCCAGATTTGCTTCAAGTCTCGATATAAATATTTTTGGTACGCCGGACATTATGGTTGTTAACTATGAGTTTTGGTCGGCCATGTCCTTTCAGACATCTTATAATTCGGTCGGACATGTCCTATCGAAATAAAACAAAAAAAATCTCAAACACGATATTGATAAATCAATTTACCTACTGCACCCTGCGGTTGCAACTGCATTTGTCGATTATATTACGTCTGCTGATATTTATATTACGTCCGCTGATATTATGGCATAAAAAAAATTTATGATTATCGAGATTGGTTGTTCGATGTTATATAAAAATAATAAAGTGATTATAATGAAGTTTTTGTGATATTAACAGGGCCAGTATTTCATGAATAATTAACAATTAGTTTAAGTTGAAGTAAAAAAAACTTATCAGTTGCTAAAAAATGCAAACACGATTAGAATGACTTACATATTATTATCAAAAGTTGTTGAATTTAAGAAAACTATGTTGACCTTAGTTCTATTTACATAAAAAGAATATGCTCTAGAAACGCAATAATCTGTTCTGTTCAATGCAATGGATTGAGAACATTTCACTGTCAAAGGCGGGATTAAGACTTATTTAGCTTGTTACAAAAACATAATAGATTTACATCATTAATAGGTAATATACTTGTAGGGATACGTACGATAAACGATAACAGTGTTTAAAGTTATAAGTACTAATCAAATAATTATTAAGCTAGACTCTTTAATAATTTTCTGCCTTTATTTATATTTCAAAGAAAAACGCGTTCAGGGTGTTATAATAATTATTTAATAAGGTTAAATGAAATTATTTTATCTAATTATTAACCCCCTTCTTTTTTAAACTAGTGGTTAGTGTGAGTTGATCT
>JAUZNK010072351.1:0-13926 GCA_035046665.1 Euphysa ruthae | reverse complement strand
ACAAACATATACACATATTTACATACATGGAAGTACAGTTTTTATAGTGAGGGAAAATGTTAATACGTAATAAATTTAGCATAATACTTACTCTGAGCTTTCTTGAAATATTTTGTCTTCAAATAGGTTAGCACAGTTACAAATGATCCAGTCACAAAGCAGTTTGATCCCTGGTAAACACTTCATTTTAGAAAGAGGAATCTGCTGCGTATTAATCATGTCCACCATAGACACAACCAACACATGTAATATACCCATACTTAAAGACAGTATCAGCTTCCATGTATCGGTATCTTCATCTGACGAATCAATTGTGTCTTCAGTATGCCGCTTATTTTTTGAAAGGATAAAGATACAGATGCCACTTACAAGAATTATTTGATGTCTTGATAGGTCAAATACTACATCCTGCAGGTTAAAAGCAAAATCATTTAGAGTGAAGACATTTCCTTAATATGAACTCTTGAAGTTATCTGCCTACAGCATATTATAGACACACAGAGAGACACACGCACATACACACACACAGAGAGGTACATACACAGAGGCACACACTCAGAGAAAAGACACATGCGCAGAGGAACACAAACACTCCGAGAAAGTGACACACGCAGAAAGGAACATATACAGACACCCACAAAGAGATAGACACACACACATAGACACACACACAGACACACACAAACCTAATTTTTAATTTTTTATATCTTATTTCGATATATTTCATATCTTCTTCAGTAATACTGTACACAGCATTGGCCAAAATTCTGGCTTATATACTAAATAAAATCCCTTGGGAAAAGCTGAAATTCTATTGGTTAAAAAGTACTGCTAAGTATAAATTTACAAAAAGTCTGAACTGATTGGTTATTAAAATTAATTAATCAAAATTTTTTAATTAAAATGTATATAAAAACATGTACAAATTACATAGTAACATATCGTTGTAGCTAAGCAACATAGTGACAACAACAAAATTGATATTCTAATTGATATTAATTTTAGTAACCAATCATTTTAGACTCTTCTTATATATGCAAGAGTGAATTTAAAGGTTCCTTTTCAAGACTAGTGTGTATGCTATTTTAATCAATGCTTTTACTAAATTATAAAAGAGATAAAAAACTAAATAGGTCTTATTCAAAATCGATGACATACCTTGAAATCTTGCAAAACCTTTTGTTTTAATACAGATAGTTTACCAGCATCTATAATAAAAGTAAAAAAAAAAAAGTTATGAATATAACCTTGTAACAATAAAACTGACAAAAATGAAATGACAAATACATAAATTGACTACCATCCATAGTTTGGAAGAAGACTCTTTGTTTAATTGGAATTATTGAAGCTACTATAAATATACTACTTGGAATTAATTCCCATTTATTGATAAAAATAAGAGTAAAATTATTGAAAGTACTTATTATAATTATCTAAAGTTTCTTCTGATTTCACTTCAAGGAACAAGGAACTCATCTTGAAGGAATACACAAAAGTTTCATTTCGTATAAACACAGCATTAGATTTTATTAAAATGAATTATTAAAAATTGACTAAGAAAATTTATAAAAGCATCGTCGTTGTAGGCATCGTTATTCAATCTAAGCTAGATTTAATTGTTAGAAATTTCCGTACTGATGTCCTTACAGAGGCTTCTTTGGTGCATAAATCTGGAGGCCTGGTGCTTCCAGTATTCAAAAACCACGTTTTCAACAATGCAGTTCATGATCAAATACAATATATGTAACAAGGGAAACGGTTCACACAGTTCAGTTTAAAAGTTCACAGAAAAGTTACTATAACCAATTGTTTAATCTAAGTCAAAATCAAGTCCTAATCCTACAATATTATAGTTTTTTAAAAGGACTTTTATTTAGAGCCAATATGATCACTCCAATTATAATGTAAATGAATAGACATTACCTAGGTTTGAAAAACTGCATTTGAGCCCAGAAACAAAAAACAGGAGTTATAGAAAAATTAATATAGATATATCACCTTTATTCTATGAACTTCATAGCAAAGAAAAAAAAATGACAGAGTGAAAATTTTTAAACATGGTGAGATGTGCCCTACAGTTTTCTATTTTCAAATAATATTTAAAAAAAGAAATAAAAATATCTTTTAAAAATTTTCTAAAAGGTTTATGTTCAAAATTAAAATTTTCAGGCATGTTTGGATCAAGTAATAAAAAATGCCAATATTTCAAAAAAAAACAATTGGTTGTACATGATGGAACTATTATGATTTTGAACAAACTGAACACTTTGAAAACAATATTTTTGTCATTTTTTAAATGACTGAGCAAATATTCTACAAGTAAACTTTAATATACCTAGTTTTTTAGCAGAAATTCAAAAAATCTTATATTACGGAAATAGACCTACCTTGTTGAAGGTAGATACACCCAATCAGCTGTAGGTAAATATCACAGAATTCACTTACAGTTATTCCAGTTGATTTAGCTAAGATACTACAAAATAAAGAAGTTTAATCTCAAAACACAACCATATTTTTCAAAACAAATTAAATGGTTTACAATTCCCTTGAAATTATATTTTCATATGACATCACCCCAACAGAAAAAATAACTGTTACACTACTATATTTTTTAACTTAATTTTTACTTACTAGCCCTATCATCCTCTAAAAAATAACAAGTACGAAAAATTTTTTATAGAATCTTCTAATGAATGATATTTGCAAAACAGATTTTTTTTTCTCATGAAGAGTTCTGGGTACCAAAATCATCTGGTAATTTCAGTTTTAGGGATTTTTCCCATCAGTTTAACAGATTTAACCCCACTCCAATTTTCAACAAAAACTCAAAAATTTTATTTTGCTCTCATAATCATTTAACCAAAAAATAAAGTCTTTAAATATATAAATATAATATAAAATAATATAATAATATAATATAAATAAAGTAATATAAATAGAGTCTTTCAATTTCATACAAAATTTTAAAAAAGGCATAAAATTTCCAAATTTCCAAAGTTGTGACTTTTTTAATGGGATTAAGTTAAAACTTCAAAAAAACTGATGAATAATTCCAATAAAAGGTTTTACATACAAAAAGATAAACAAAAAGAAACAATAAGACCATGTTTAAAAAATACAGCAAGTAAATAATAAATCAGTAGGTTGTTATTACATCTATTATCAAATGTTGTTAAAATAGACAAAAAAAAAATCACACAACAACATACCTATAATTAGGCTTGCTGCACACTTGGCTAAATGTTTTGAGTAGATTTGAAGATGCTGCAGGGAAAGGGTTTGGCACTGATATGCTGAAACAGAAAAACATTTATAAAACATAAAATTCTTTATTTTATAAACAAAACATATGATTTGAGTGAGAACACCCTTTTTAATTGCTTTCTAAAATTTCCAAAAATGAATGCGAGTAAGAGTTAAAATATTTAACAAAAAATTATTTTAAATTAGTCTAATAATTTTGAATTGCACATAAATAAAAGGTATTTATTGAAAACTTTAAGCTGTTTGTTCGAGAAGTGTGTTAACAGGAGGGACTTTTGAAATTTTCTATACAACAAGTTGAGAAAATGCTGAAATTTTTATTAGAATCTTAACTTTTTTGACATAATTTTTGCATTTGAAAATAGAAATTCTTTTTAAAATCGATTTTTTTTTTCAGATATTTTTTTACGAAAAATAATTTTTTTTTTTTTAGGATGCTGTCATTTGCCCTATGATTATTAGCTTCATATAAAATTCTAAGCAGAGTTATAAAAGGATAATGAGAATGATCTAAATTGGCGTAACTTGGTGATATACAAGTGTAATATGAAGAGGTCTTTTCAAAAATAAAAAACTATCATCTAAGACATTAACACTTCACATAAACTTTTCAGGAAAATCAACAATTACTAAGAAAGAAAGCTATGGACAAACAGACAGGTAATTGATAGCATAATGCTGTTTTTTTTATAGGATCAAATGAAAACACTTAACTTATTAGCATATCAGTAACAAAGTTTTTTTTTATCATGAATTTACATGAACATGTCTATTAACAAGAATAATTTTCCAACCTTTTTAAGTAGTAAAACACAGCTAGCAATGAGTTGCATCTCGCGGTTGCTAAAATTGCTAACTGGTTATATGGTTGTCCTAAAAATAGAAACAAATTATTTTAAAACAAAATAATATTAAAAAATTCCAGTAATGTAATTAGGATTGACTCACTACAACACACAGAGAAAGTTTTTTTTATTTCATCACAAATCTTTTTTATACACGAAACGATAGTTCTAATGAAAATAAAAAGAATAGAAATCACCCTCTGAAGAAATATACTGAAATATATTTGAAATGATGGGGAATCCCTATAGATGTTGGGGTGCATTCACCCTAACTATTTTTTCAACTATTTTTTATATCTAATTTTATTTTCATAAGGTCAAAATCATGTACTTTTTAACTTAAGATTTTTACGAAAAATTATGAAATTGTGAAAGGACAGAAAGCCATTTATTTTATGATGTTTGAGATGCAGAGTTGAAAAAATGTTTAAAAACTAGCCTTGCACAGGAATAACAAAAAGTTCATAAAAAGCCACAACAATAATTCATAATTTTTTATTATTTTAAAAGATTTTATACTACATAAAAATCTGAAAAACTTCCATCCATGTTTGCAAGGGTAGTTGTAGCTAGACTTTTACTAAGAAGGCACCAAAAACTAACACTTAAAAAAAAGTTGATTAGATGTGCATGTGTGATTGAAATTTCATTAAAAAAAAAAAATTGAAGATCAGCAATGTAAAAGTATATTTCTTTTCTAAAAGACGCTCTAGATAGTGTGAAAGTGTTTTTCTATACAAACTAACAATCAGAATTTGAATGCTAACTAACTCACCATTTCCTGGGAGGATCTTTGCTGCCAGTTCATAAAAAGAATTGGCTTGCTGTGAATCATTTCTATAACGAGCTGGAAACAGAAATCGAATACAACATAAACAAATAGCTTAAAACATAATAAAAATAATGGGCTGATAAAGCCTAGGCAAACTGAAAGGAGATATAGACAGGGAAATCTCTGAAGGGCATCAGAAATTCTGCTAAATTAGTCATCATATTTAGAAATATTCTCAAGAATCATTGCCGGTATTTTAGAACTGCCAGGAAATCATATTTGTTTTTTTTTAACAACATTATGAAATTAATTAAAATTAATTTAAAGAAATTTTAACAAGCACTTTGAAACATAAATAATTGCATTATTCAGCATTTCAAATTAACCAACATGTACTATGTATATAGGAGCTGGATTGCTTTATTATGGGTCACAAACTAGGAGGCTAACCACCCAAGGCTAACAATAGCGATGTCAATTGCACTCATGAAATATTCTGCTGTAGAAAAATATTTTCAAATGGTGACAATTTTTACACAAATCAGAGGGTTTAATTAATTTCTTTAAAGCCGATGTGGAGGAATATGAGGGTTGGAATCTAGTTAATTTTTTCTTAATTCAAGACAGCAAGATGATTTTTTATTTTATGAACATGGTATGTTAAGCATAACATATCCATAGAATTGTTTTGTAAATTTAAATCTTAAAAAAAAAAGTAATTTATTTTAATTTTTACAAATTCGTAGCAGGGTGCAAAGGTAACTTATCTGTTAAGGTAAAATTATGCTTTTTATTTTATTGCATTTGGTGTCCCCAAAGAGCTCCGCATTTATTGATTATATTGATGATTATTTTATAACAGGTATGATAAACCAGAGTCTGGACCTTTTATAAACATGTGGTAGATTTTTAAAGTATTAGTATTAGTATAACTTAAATTTTTTGCATCTGGTATTTTACATCTTGTACTAAGCTTTCTCTGAAAAAGAGAACTTTCTTCTTTTCAATTTGAAAATTTTTAATAATTTGGCACCCCTCTGAAAATTAGGAATATTCTTAGAGAATTGTAAAGTAAAGTTAAAAATCGTTAATATGTCATAAAATGTCCATAACTTTTGATATATGAAATATTTTTGCATTCTGCTTTTTGATTTGAAAGACAAAGCTTGATGTTTTAGAAAAAATTAAAATTTGGGATATTCGGGTACAAACATGGCTATATCAAAGACAAAGTTAATGTGAGAAATCGGGGGGTATTGAACATACATAAAGGAATTTTCAATTAAACAACTGGTTTTTGAACATGACTAGCATTACTTAAAATTTTTATTTTTATTGGTTTATCATATTTTCCGCTAATTTTTCCTCATGGGAAGAAACTTCTGTTTTCAAATTAATGAAATTTGCATATGCTGGCTCCCTGAAAAGTAATGAATATTTTGTGCAAGTTTTAAAACACAAAGAAATTTTTTTGATAATTATATATAAAACGTGCTTAGTACTTTTCAAAAATAATTTTTAAAAAATTTCTGTTGTTGTATTTGCGAAAACTTTTTGTAACACATAAGATGCTTGCTTTTTTATAGGAATTAAAAAAGTAAATCTATTGGGTTTGAGTGCTTTTTTTTTTTTATTAAAGGCACATATTCAGTGCTCTGTTTAATAAGGAACCAGCTACAACAAGCTTCATGGTTGAAGTGAGACCCTACATGACGTTATTTCTCTCTAAGCATTATTGAAGAGTTTTCATAGACCAAGAGCTCGTGACAGAATATTTCACTCCATTTTCTTCCAAAGATTTGACTCTATTTATTAAGTAAATCCCAAATATTAGAAAAATATTTGTCAGTTGCTCTATAGCTGAGGGACTCTGGCCCAGGTTTGCTTGGAAAAATGCCCCAATGGATATAACTTTACCCCATAAGTCTCATAGCTAAATTTTACGTAAAAGTAACATACCAGATATGAACATTAAAAAAACATAAAGCTTAATTTTTAGGCTGGGAGAATACTTAGGCAGACCTGGTTTTATGCACTGAAACCCAGATCTCTTAACTAGTGATCTCCAAAAAATCTCATATTCACTATATAAGCCTCATTTTTTAAACCTCATTTTCACATGATTGAGGGTGTAAAATTTAATACATTTAAACAAACGAAGGAGAACACAAATGCATTTTTACAAGAAAATTGTAATGAAATCAATATAACAACCATTCCAAATTTTATTGATACTGTAACATTTCATTTTTTATTTTTTTGTTGTTATTACTAAACTGGAGTACGCATACAAAACAATAAACGCCTGTTGGACTTTTCAGTAGAATTCCGCATAAAAAATAATAAGTTTCTTTTCTATAAGAAAAGTCTTGGCTTGGAATATATATGAAAAGTGTTTTCTTGTTTTACTTTCAAGGGTCAAAAAATGAAAGGTGCTCCTGAAGAACATGCACACTTTGTAGGTAAGAAAAATTTTTCATTCGTTTTTACTTTTTTTGTAAATAAATATATTTATATCATAATATAAATCAGGTTTAAAACAAAAAAAAATTAACACAGTAATAAATATCATTATAGTGTCACCACAACAACAGGATAACGATGCAATTCCCATGATTTCCAATGAAATGCCTGATTAGCTTTTTCATCTATGTGATACGACAGAAAATTTAACCAAAGAGCATATAATAAAAGAACTAGAAACAAAATCAGGTATGCTATATTTTGTGTTATATATGTTTAGCATTTTATTTTTAGCATCCATTTATGAAATTTAATGTTATTTGGAATTTTTTTGGTTGAGATATGATTCAATGTCAAAATTTAGCCTAAGAAAATCCTCAACCGTTAAAAACTTCTCAAAAAAAAATTCTACTTTTGTGAGAACTTATTTTTTGCATCTACCTGCCAAATTTTAGGTTATTTAGATGCTTTTGGTTGAGTCACAATGTGATTTGTCAAACTTTGCCCCCTTCACACTCACTTTTGTCCTCACTTTTAGTCAAAAAGGTTAAGAGAATTTGACAGGAAAATTGATGAAGTTTGCGATATTGAACAGTCATAACTATGGAGCTGTAGCAGCTATTGAAACAAATGAGACTTTTTTGGAAATGACATGATTTAGTCTTTCACTTGATTTGTAACAGTTTGTTGTGAGTTACTGTTTTTAAAAAGGCTTGGCATCCCTACTAATGAACTATTCCAGAGCCAGTTGAACTGTCTCCACTTCATACTAAACATATATTTATCAAGTTCTATGTTTTTTTCTTTGCTAAATTAACATTTATATTCAGAGATAATGTGAAATCATGTAGAGGCAACTTAAGCAAAATATCGTAAAAAAGTAAATAGCAAAAACAATAAATCATAGAAATTTGGCCAGGTCTAACAAATATACAAGACAATAAATCATACAAACTTAACCAAATCTACTAATTGTACAAGAGGAAAAATCATAGGAACTTACCCAGATCTCCTAAATGCACAAGGCAATCTTGACAAATATATAGACAAGAGTTCATCTTTGGCTTTGTTCCAATAAATAGTTTCTTGTTCCCTAAAAAATAAATCCAAACAAACTAAAACAGCAAAGAGGCTAAACAATCAGGTAACAAAATTATAAATTATATTGGGTTTCAAAATTTAGTAGGAGGTTTAGGAAGTTTCAGGGGTACACACAACAATAAGCAGAATTTTGACAGATTTTGTAGGTAATTAGTATAGCTCAGGCTATTTTAGGTGATAACTGAGAATTTTATTGCCTTTCACATGATAAAATTTTGATTTATAGCAAATAAAGTAAGAGCTTGACTAAAAACTCACGTTTGTTTATAGTCTGTAAATAAAGGGAGATACAACAGCAAACAAACTGACTGTAAATTTTACGAAAGAAAACAATAAATATTTTTTTTTTCACAGGTGTTCAGTCTGACATTAGCATTTATACAAAAATTAGTTAGTGTTCAAATTTACCAGACAAAATTCCAAGTTGACTTGCTTTAGCATTGTAAGGTAAATCTAAGTCATACCAATCACAAAACTCTTGCAGCAGCTAAATAAACAATACAACTGAATAAAAATAACCTATGTAGTGCTTAGTACATATATTTTTTTTTATTTTTTGCATTAAGCAATGCAAAATTAAACACCAAAATTAAACAAGAAAAATTAAACAAAAAAATAAACCACTTCACAATTGACTCAAAAAACCTTTCCTTTATGTAAATATTTCAAAAAGAAAGGGCTGAATGATTTTTAAAATTTGATGATATAAGTAACAATCAATAAATTTTACTTTGATAACAATCCAAATGCTCAAACCATTATCCTGGAACACAGACTTTCACACTTTGTGAATTATGAATGACGTACGTAAATATGTTTTAAACCTGCACTTCCATACCGGTAATGATGATAGTATCATATTTTATTATTATATTATTATAACATGGAAAATACCCAGAGATATAACTTATAATAACGGGGTCAAAAATATTTTTTTGATGTATTTGAATATTCTAACCTGTGGTGAAAAACAGTGAAATGATAGGGAAAGCTATTTCTAGCATAAAATAGTGACATGAAATGGTGATAAACAGGACTTTATTCAAAAAGTTCCTAACTATTTAAAATAATGTCTATCATTAGAGAAAATAATGAACTAGTTTTTTTTTTTTTTTATTGTCTGTTGCATCACAATCTAGAAGTTTGTTATCCAGGAATTTCATAAAGCCATAAAAATCATATTAAAATATTATTATTAGTGCTTTCTAATATTCTAATATTCTTAGCTTTAGCCTGTTTATGAAAGGTATGCTCTAAGCCAATTAAAATTTACCAATTTGGTATTGTGGACCTTTGGTATTGTGACTGGTAATTTTATACTCACCTGGAAATAAAAACCACTTGAAGAATCTATGAACAGTGAAAGTTTTGCTTGCAGTTCATTCTTCTCGTTGTTCTAAATTCAATTTAAAGCAAATCTAGACAGCTGATGGTATGATTTAATTTTTAAAAAAATAACAGATCATTGCAGAAAAAGATTTTAATGAGACAACAAAACCAAAAATCTTGAAGGTTTAAATTTCTCACCAAAAATAAAGTAATTTAAGGAACAAATTAACATGTCTCAAGGCCCAATTAATATTAATACATACGTTCTAAAAAAAAAAATATCACTTTGGAAAAAATTTAACATTTTTCAGGAGTCGAATATAATTTAATATACAAACTTCCCACAAAAAAATTTTAAACATAAAATATTTTCATTGTGTTAAATCTTTAGTTCGCTGCAAGCTACTTTACGGAAACAGAAAAAAAATATTAATAAATTATTTTCAGGTGAACAATATCACCAATATGAGGGCTATGTCAGTCGTTTCATAGCCTAAACCTACGTCAATGGATGTAGAGTAACAGTA
This sequence comes from Euphysa ruthae, assembly GCA_035046665.1. NCBI lineage: Eukaryota > Metazoa > Cnidaria > Hydrozoa > Anthoathecata > Corymorphidae > Euphysa > Euphysa ruthae. The sequence goes on along the minus strand of JAUZNK010072351.1, from coordinate 3,625 downwards.
TAACCGTACCCTAACCCTAAAGTAAAACCCTAACCCTAAAGCTATACTTTGTGAAATAGCTTGCAGCAAACTCAGGATTTACCACCTAAAATGTTTGAGCATATTCACAGTCAGTATCATAAAACATGAATTCCTTTCAAAAATATTAAAATAATATTTTTCTACATTAACCCTTTAACAGACCCTAAAGTAATATTACGTCAGAGGAAAATGGTACTAAAATGTCCGCGACATAATATTACATTGAGCGACTTATGGGCTGAAAATGTCCCTGACATAATATTACGTCCATGTATATTACAGCTTGCTTTGTTGTGTTTCTGACGTAATATTACATCTGCATCCTCGATGTTCGGTTTTTTTCATGACATAAATTTTTTAAATTTTGGATTTTCATGCCCTTTACTATTTGTTGTTATACTATTCATATAATAAGCAGCTCTTTAACCCTACAAAAAAATAGCCTATTTTACAGGCACTTTGTGCTCAAGTTCAGTGGCAAAGAGTAGTAAGAAGAGAGTATATACCACGCAAGAATTGCAAGAATTTATGTATAATGACGATGGTGAGTTATCTGAACTGGCTGATGATGGCTTTGAAAGTACAGAAATTACATCTGATGTTTCAGATGGTGAAAATTCTGAAACAGAAAAGAAGAAATAATTCAGTCAGACTCTTCTGACACAGATATAGAAACAGAAAGTACTAAAGCATTTATCCCAAAACAGAGTGCTGATCCCCCAGTCAATAAAACAAGCTTGTCTTTCATTGGAATATCTGACTTTATTCAACTGTGACTTGTGAAGATCCGCTTTCTTTTTTTGAACTCCTTTTTACTGATGAACTTTGTACATACTTAGCTGATCAAACCAATTTATTTGCTGAGTAAGTTATAGCTGAGAAAAAACTTAAACCACATTCCAGAATGAAACGGTGGTCGCCAATTGATTTAAATGATATAAGGAGATATATTGCTATCATATTTTACCAAGTAATTATTTGGAAGCCAACATATGAATTATATTATACTGTCAATCCTCTTTTTGAAACATCGGGTATATAACAGGTTTTATCCTACAACCAATTCAAGCTTATTTATAAGTTTGTACATTTTGTTGATAATTCTACCTTGCCACAATCGTACCCACTAGCTAGTATGATCAAACCTGTATGGGAATATCAAAATGAAAAAGTACATGGAGTATTACATTCCTGATCAGAAGATTTCAATAGATGAATTGCTTATGGTTTGGAAAGGTCGCCTCACATAGAAGCAATGCATATGTAGTAAAAGAACAAAATTTGGCATTAAGACTTATGCTTTGTAAGAGTCTAGAAGTGGATATGTTTGGAGATCTCTTTTGTATACTGGGTCAGAGCTGACAAACACCCTGAATCCTGAATACAGATATGTTGTGAAAAAATAGTTATGATGCTGATAGACGTCTTACTTGATAAAGGTTACCACCTTCATATTGATAATTGGTACTCGTTGCTTGAACTTTCAAAACTATTTTTGAGTAGAAATACTGATATCATTGGCACTCTCTGTAAAGACCATAAAGGTTTACCAATCGAATTGAAAACAGCAAAGTTGAAAAGATATGTGTTAAAGGTGTTTTACGCGAAAAAATCAAGTTGTGCTAGTTTAGGTGTGGACAACCCAGAGATTGACGTGTCGCCATTATCCGAGCTACATACCAGAAACTGATTCGAAAAAAAATCCTTCTAGAAGATGTTTTCTGTGCCCACAATGGAAAACATGAGTCATGGTTTATGTGCATAGAATGTAATGTCGGACTCTGTGTCACACCATGCTTTAAAAATTATCATACGTTAAGTGTCTTCTAATATGAATTTTTAAATATTTTTTAAGAAAATGTTTTTTGGAGTATATTTAATGACTATATATTACTAATAAATCCAAAAGTGCTTTAAAAATAATAACAATCACTTTTTTCTTTTAATCATTGTACATTTATTTAAGACCCAGCACCTCAAAATTTTTTGAACATTAAGCACCCACAACTCAAAAAAATAGTGGACTGTTAAAGGGTTAAGTCCTTCTTGACTTTATAACTCAAGAGCAAAATTTAATGAGTTGAACAGAGAAAACGCATTACAAACATGAGAAATTCATTAGAAATCATGACTTACTTACTTATTAAGACAAACTTACTCCTGCTTGCTAACTAAGTTGATTTTTCGTTTTATGACTCATAAGAAAATTTTTTTAAAGCACAGTGATATCAATATGAAGAAAAAAAGAGCAAATCTTTATATATTGTCAAATATTTAATCAAAATGGCAAATTTTTATCATATAATGTTGAATATTTAAGCATGGTGTTTGACCATTTTGCTTTTTTTGAAAATGATCATGCCATGAAAAGAAATTTCAAGGCTATAAAAATATGATAATTGGTGCATGTTACCAAAAATTACCTAGCATTTCACAAAATTTACTTCTTAAAAAAATTTCTTAAAAAATATTTAAAGTCAACTTTGAGAAATAACTTACAGGTCTGTGAATAGGTAATGAGAATTTTCATTGTATCTTCAGAATGGTGAAAAAAGGTTCTTAATGTAGAAATATGAGTTTCAAATGATATTTTAGTAAAAAATTTAAAAAAAGCAACTTTCACTAAATTGTAAGAATTAAACAAAAATAAAAATTTTTTTGAAAATAAACAAGCAAAAAAATAGCAAGAATTTCTCTCATTATTGTTATAATCATCATAAATTTATCTAAAAATTTAAATTAAAAATTACTAAAGATTCTACTGGATGCAATTGGCTTGTGATAAAATTATAAACCATTTTGAATAATTCTTTCAAATTAATAATACAATAATTCCATTGAAATAATTATTATAATATTAATACCCTTAAAATAGAAATTATAATCAAAGTAAAATTTAATAAAATATTTCCGTTTTAAATTAAGTGAATAATTACAAAGGAAGTGAAAAATCACATTGCGCGTTTGAGGAACCTTTTAAGTTTTTTTGCTTATTTTGCACTTTAAGCAAAATATATGTAGCAATAATTTGAAAATATTTGAAATAAAATTAGCTATACCTTTTTATCCTTCATCCTGTGTCGTAAGCTATCAATGTGTCCTTTAAACGCATAATTCCAACTAAACAACATTTATTATTATAACCACAACATCAGCAAAACGAGAAATTTAATGTATAAATCAGTGGCAAAAGTCATCGCAAATAAATGTTATAATTTTATATCAGTGTCATATGCAATGTTATATAAAATGTAGGTTAACTTCCAGATAGGAGAGTCATTGTGATGACATGATCTTAAGAATGAAAATGAGATTTTTCAATGATACAAGACATAGTAATGTAGAGATATTGTAGAGATAGGACGTATTAAATCTGATTAAAAAGATACATTGCAATTTTTTTTAAATTAATGTTGGTTATGTTAATGGTATTATAAATTAGGTATCATTGGATAGCCGAACGTTTGCTGAATTTTCTTATATTAACTTTTAAGGTTGGAGGAAGAAATACTGCTAAACGTTTGCTATTTTTAAATATATGAACTGATTTAAATAAAAACTTTAAAAAAATCTTATAAATGCTGTGAAGCCAATATCAGAGTAG
>JAUZNK010072340.1:0-13927 GCA_035046665.1 Euphysa ruthae | reverse complement strand
TCATAATATGAAGCTGTAATGCTTAGATCAATCAATATTTGCTACAAATTACTATGAAGAAATTACATTTGATAAAGTTAATTACCGATTTTTTACTCTTTAGGATAAAACCATTGTTAGGAAAACAAAGTTGTCAAAAATTTTACCTATCTATGGTTACTAGTAAATGTCTGGTAGTTCAGTATTTCTACCAGATTTTATTCAGTTGGTTTCTTTTTTTTTTTTAATGTACAGCGAAACTGTAAAATTTCATGTTTAGAAATGAATGGCATGAGAATGGTTAGGTGGATGAGTTGCTCCGACATTAAAGGTTCAGATAAAGAAACAGGCCAGCAGTCATAACGCCAATGATTTTTTTCAAATCACGAGGTTGAGTTGGATGGACCACTTGAAGAGAATATTATAATAATTGGGTAAGAAAGTGTAGACATGATATTTTTGTTAACAAATTTCAGAAGTATAACAAAAAAGACATGGCAAGAGGTAATAAAAATAAATTTGCTGATAAAGATGTTCATACAACCTATACTAGCATGGAAAACAGTGTTAAACCGAGAATGAGGATTTTTTTCAATTCTCTTAAAAATTATAAGAATGCTTCTTGTAATCTCTGCAGTAAAATTAACTGTGTTTACATTGCGAATTCTGGCATGCAATGAAAGTTTTTGTCTTATCGACTGAGAAATTGGCTATTCAATTAGCATAACGCAGCTTCAAAAAATAGAAAGAAAAGAAATTGAAGACATAACTAGATAATTTCAAATGAAGTTGAGAGACAGTACAGTTAAGCACCTATTTAATGGATGAATAATTGCAGACCACAAAAGAAAAATTGGACAATGTTTCCCACCATGGCGGCAATAGTAATCGATTTAAATAATGAACTCAAAACCAACTCACCAAGATATCCAAACCAGAAAACATATACATAGGTGCCGATTTCTTTTTGTTGAAAAAAGCTGGAAGTAAAGCTAGGTTATCAGAATGATTTTAATAATTTTCTCAAAAGCACTGGAAATTTTAGAAAACCTGTTGGTTGCAGTGAAATCACATGATTTCAAGGCATGGAAAAAAGTTATTTATAAAGCAAAATTTGTTATAATCTATTGGTAATAACTCAGTATAGCCGAATGTTTGTGTTTACAAAGGAATCAGTCTCTTAAAAGAAAGGATGAATTTAAAAAATTTTTTTGATAATGAATGAACAGAATAATTTTAAAACATAGTAACCTTGACATTTTAAGCAGTATCTTCACAAGTATAATATCTAATGTTTTTATACATACACAAAAATAGTATATACCCATCAGTTTTTATCTCAAATAGTAATTTTAAAGAGAAGATAAAAGTTAAAATTAATTTTTGAATTTATTCCTTTGATTGCCAAAAAACACTACATTTGTAACATTTTACTTGAGATTTCTGTAATATTTCTATCATCATAAGTTAAAAAAAGAAGTATGTTCACTAAATATAACATAAAATAATCTGGAAAAAGTAAGCAATGGGAAATCAGAATAAGTAAGTAATTCTGTATTCTAGTCATTATACAGTAATTCTTGTTGAATTAATATGGAAAAACTTTTGCAGAAAAAATTAACTTGGTGACAGAAGTTTTTTATAATTATTATCAACACCCACCATGAATCATAAATCAAATTTATACAGCACCTAAAAAGAATGCATGATCATATCTTTTACAAATAAAAATTTTACTCAAAATTCAAAAAAATCTTCAAGTAAAAAGCAAGCTAAGCTTCAAACCTTCAGACGGCATAAACATTTCACCAATTAGAAAAAGAATTATGCGTAAAATTTTTAAGTTCCACATTTAGCTCCAAAAATAAAAAAAATTTTATTGATTTCAGCAAATTTAAGTATAAACTTAAAACAAAAAATTCTGAGCTAATGTTAAAAAAAAAAAAAAAAACAAAAAACAGACATCTAGACAAGTAAATATGTGCCAAATTTTATGCAAAAATTTAGTTTAAGCTAATATTATGCCCCCTAGGAACCAATTACATTGTAACAGTAAACAAAATTTTCTATTTTAACAGTTTTGAAAACCATTTTGACAAGGAAAGCTGAGATTGAACAGAATATAAATACTTCAAGTAAAGAAGTTTGCTCAGTTCTGCAAGACAATAAACTTAAAAAAAAAAAAACTGAATAAGAATTTGAATGAGCTCATGAATGATATAAAAATATAATTTTAAATTTGGTTTTGAAAGATAATAATAAAAAAAATTTTTAAATTTAAAAATTAACACTAAGGCTTCAGATCTAGAAGAAGTTCATATCTTTGGTCCAATAAATAAAAATTTATTTCCTGTCAAACGAGTAAATATAACAGAGACGGATAGAATTTAAGCTCAGATATTTAAGTGTTTGATAAGGTCTTTTAGAAGGAAAATAAAATTCTCTGAAAATAGGCAGTTGTGAAAAAGAATTTTTATTTTAAATTTCATTCACAGGTAAATCTTAAGAGCGTGAAAATTACATGAAAAAAAGATGTTCGGTCAAATCATTAATTTTTTAAAATTCAATTTAGCTTCAGTATTTTGAGCTAACTGTAATTTAGCAAGAACACTAGAATTTATATAATAATAATGAATCATAATAATCTAAAACAATCAAAGAGCAAAGCAGTCAAAATAGAAAAACATTATCTTATCTATCTGGGATTTAAATGATAGGGATTTAAATTAAATTTAACTTTAATCTTATCCTATCCAAATTGCTTTTATTTTCTCAACATTAAACTACATCCATGATTACATACTTCTGGATTAAATTTAAACAAAGTTATAATAAAGTAAAAAAAATTTCAACAGAGAAATTTGTTGAAAAAATCAAAACAATCCATTTTTGGAAAAATATTTAGTTTGTTTTGGGCCAGAGCATTCAAAACATCTCAAAATAGGAAAGCCACAAAAAGCAACCTCTTTTTAACATTACACAAAATTTAGGCACAATCTAAATCTGAAATCCTTAAAAAATCTTATAAATTGATTTTAGAATTAAGTTTGCCCCTAAAAATTTTAAAAACAGCTCACATGCAATTGTAAGAAGCAATATTTTTTAATATCAAAGAAAACTTTGTGCAAAATCATAACTGCTGATAAAAAGTGAAAATGGCATTTTCAGACTAAATTTAATCCACACGAGGGTAAAAAAAAAAAATTGTATATAAATTATCAGAATTAACTGTTTGAGAGAAGCAGAAAAATTATAAACCATAAATAGGGAGGGAACAGACCATCTGTGATACCATGCAAAACTTGATAGTATCAAATTTTTAGGCTTTAGATAATCTAAAAGTGAATCCAAAAAAAGGATTGTATTTTTTTTTATAGGGAATATCAACTTTTCACAAATTTACAAAGCTTTCTTTCTGCCACGGCCTCGCTTGCCTCGTCCTTTACCACGTCTACTTTTTCCTTGAGCAGATTTACTTATCTGGCTAACATTGCATAAAGTTTTCTCAGATACTTCTATGCTTGGTGTGGATGGGCTTAACATATCAGAACCAGTTGGGCTCAGTAAGTCTGATTGCTCAGAACTTAACAAATCTGAATTTTTTTCAATCATTGTATTGTTTTCATTAAGAATATTCAATAGGCTGTCTGTAAATGGAGAGTCAATATCTTCAATTTTGTTTTTGCCAGTGATTTTATTGTTATCTGGTAAACACTCTACCATCGGTGTGATTACAGCATTTCCATACTCTTTGCATGACGGATCAGTATAAAGACTATCCATTTCGCCAGAAATATCACTGTCTAATTTGATTTCCTTAATAGGAGCCCCCTCACTCATTGGAGTGTTTCCACCCTTGGGAGTGTTTCGCTTACGTGATTTTCTACCTTTCGGTCTACCTTTCATGAATTCTTTGCTTTTGCAAACATTTTCATCAATTTCACATTCTTTAGAATCTGCAACAGCAGGAGGAAGAGGATCTTCAGGAAGAAAAGAAGACTCTTCTACTAACTTTGAAATGTTTAATTCAGTAAATATAGAGTTATCAGATTGTGTAAAATTTGAATTCTTTTTGAGTTTATTGAAGTTATCTAATATTGGTGTTTCAAAAATTTTACTTTTTTTGTCTTTTGCAGTATTTAGTGCGTTAATACAAATTGGGGCAGATGCAGGAGAGATTTCTGCACTAAATATGACTTTGGATATGCCACCTGATTCTTTATTCATTTTTTCTTGCATGAGGTTTTCAGCATGGGATTCTAAGGCTGACTTTGAAGTCTGCTGTATCTGTACAAGTGATGATTTTTCCATCTTTAAATTTGGTGACAGCTCAACTGATAGATTGTTCACAGCTTCCCCTGAAATTTCAAACAAATCAGGAGGAATCACTACCACTTTTTTGGGTACCACATCATGCATCATGTCATCAGTAGGTACGTCCAGAGTTTCTAGAGTGTGAGGTCCAAATGACTTTGTCTTGTTATTAAAATTTTCAGAAGTAGATTCTTCTAAATTTTTAGCTAAATCTTTGGATACATTAATATCTAAATTAATCTGACTGGTTTCATCAGAAATGTTTGTAGTATGACGTTTACGTAATGATTTGAAATTTTTAACTGGCATATCAGGAGTTTTAGGAGTACGATTTCCACGCAATGACCTTCTGGTATGTGAAACCTTTGGGCCGGATTCCATAACAGTTTTAGAAGGTTCTGCTAAAGTAACAGATATCTTGGTATTTACGTCATTTTCTAGATTTCTCTTTTTACTAGGTACTTTCAGTATTTTTGGAGTTTGACGTTTACGCAGTAATTTTTTACTTGGTGATGCAGCTAACAACGGTTTTTCAAAAGTTTCGATTGGTTGTTCAGAAGCATTAACTATGGTTATACTATCAGTCTCTATTTCATCAGTAACGTTGGCAATTTCAAGATTAAGTAGAGACTTTTTCCCTTTTCTTTCTCTCTTGACATTCGCAGGAATCTTTTTAATATCAAAAACCTTATTTGGTGCTTTTTTGTTTATTGTGCAAACTGAAGTTTCTAATTCAGCCTCACTCACTGTTATATCTAGAGCACCAGTCATATCTTTTAAATTTTCCACAACTTGGTCAAGAATTTCACTCATAATTATGATGATATCATTATCTGCATCGTCCAGCTCCATAAAAGTACTTCCACTTTCACTTGAAACTAGGTTTACAGTAGAAGAGCCCCACCTTGTTTTTCTAATCTTTTGACCATCTGTAACATCTATTGGATTTTGTACAATGTTTGGTACAGATAATTGCATGGAATTATTAGCAAGAGGACCCATACCAGGTGGAAAAATCTAAAAACAAAACATTAAAAAACCAAATTTTGATAAAATAGCTTTTTTATTTTTTTACAAACAATTTCAGCCGAGGTGCTGGCAAAATTTATAATATATATTATATTATTCCGGGCAGGATTTTATCAAACTTTAATTCAAAAATTGCAGTAAATTACATGATGTATAAATTTTTCCAATACCTGCACCCGGCTCTCATATTAATTTCTACTATATTTCACTTTGTTTCATTCAAAACAAGCAAAAGCGCTAGTTTCTCCTCAGCCAACTCAGGACACAAACACAAGGTTTTGTTAAATTTCTAGATGGTAAAATTTCAAGTAAATAATCCAGTATAAATAACAAGGACTTGTCCGTGGCTGGGATACTTTTTTTATACCAAAATCCTGGTCTTGCCTGGGGAAAGCATAAAAAAAGTTAAGCATCAGAAATCTAAGACCTAAGTACTTTTTCTAAATACAAAAAAATCAATATTAAACTTCAAAACTCCAAAAATAGAATTTAATAATTCTAGTGGTAAATCTCCTGAAAAATTTCATGGAAGAAATTTTTTTTTATTTTTTTTATTTGTTATTTGTTGAAATGTTTTATTCAGTTTTCATCACTTGATTACATCGTTTTTTGATAAACTTCATAAAAACCAGAGAGTGATAGACACAATTTTGAAAAATATGTGAAACTTCACTTTAAACATAGAGATTACAATAATCAAAAAGCTATTATAAAATAGTAAGTATTCATTACTGTTAAATATATCTCACTGCAATTGCATAAAATAATTTACACATTTATTTTTTAATAGGGGCCATGTAAGAATTAATAACGGCATATCAAATCGCGCTGATATTTTAAGTACGCTATAACACAATTAAGTACGAATGTTTAACTAAACAAGGGAACAAAATTTAGGGGGTTACGTGAGATTTGTCTGGGTGGCAATAACTTGATATGAAGAACGATTTCCACAGACAATATTGTAAACATAAACTAGTATGTATATGTGTGTGTTATGTGTGTGTGAGGGCTAACCTTTTTTACTTATAATCAAAATATATACTTTAATAAAATGATGTATACAACCAGATAATGGATAATTAGTTAACACTGTAGATTATTTCAAAGAGTTGTCCTAGTGAGATAAGCTTCAAAAGTCATTAGACTGTAAACCCGGTTGTGAGATATAGAAGCGATAAACATAAACAGTTTTCAAGGGGTGTCCTTTGGTGATCTTCTTACCGTGCTGGTAACACACTCAACATCTTTTTGTGCAGTCTATCATTGCTACCTTTATTTCTCAGTGGTATCATTGAAAGGAAGTGTCTACCAGTTAGTCGGTCGATATCTTCTCCAATGATAACATAAGGGTTACAGGAGATTTCTGGGGTTAGTGCAAAAATCAGCCTGATCTTATTATGCAGCAGAAAATCCAAGTATGTAATGTTGCTGTTGATAGCTTGTACATAAATCTTGTGTGAATTTAAGCTGCATTGGAGTATCAGACAAATGGAAAGCTTTTAGCACCATTATAAGCTTTATTAAGGGACTGGGTTCCATAGAGCTGTTGATCGACCAAGTCAACACTGCCCATGTGCTTATTGTAGGAGCTGACCACAGGCCATTTGATAATTGCATTGCCATCAGGATTATGGTATGATACCTCCATGAGTACGAAACCATACCCATATACATTCCATCCACTGGTTCTTACACATTTGAATGGTGACTGTAATTTAAGGTGTAATTTTCCAACAGCATGGGGTGATAAAGGTGGTGAAAGTTCACTTTCACTCTGAGAAATTACTTCACTCTCTGCAGCATAAGTTTATATGCTGATATCAACATCACTATCAACCAAACGTCCACCAATGTCACTAACCTGAACTTGTTTTTCAGTTTCTATGCTGATATCACTATCATCCAATGGTCCAACCATATCACTAACATGAACTTGGTTTAAGGTTTGTAAGAAAAAGTGGGGGTGAATGTACCATACTTTATAATAATTTAATATAATAAGTCTTAACAGTCTTAATAAAAGACTTAATAGAAGATTTGAACGTTTTCATACCCATGCAATTCGTGCAATCAAGGATGATAATAATTACACTGTAAAAATTAAAACAACTAAAATTGTCACTTCTCACAATAAAATGTCTCACTAAAAACACCTGCTCAAACTTTGATGAGTATTTCCAACTTCAAAATCATTTTATTTAAAAATTTTATTCAAAAACCAACTCGAAAAAATGGTTAATCAATCAAGTTACCTAAATGCCAACTGGAGATTGCTAAAAAATCATACTATTATTCTGTTGCGAACCAACAAAGCCAACTGAGCATACGCAAAGAAAAATTGTATACCAAATTCAAAATACTATTAAAGAAACACCTTGAATGATACTCACGTTATATATCTTAAATTTCTATTTTATTTAACTTTTTTTCGCAATATTTTTTATATTAAACTAACATTTTTAACTTGATTTTTAGATTTTAACAGGCCTCACGTTGATAACAGAATGTATTTTTTCTGATGTAATTTTTTTCCTGTATAAACATGTCATATAAATAAAATATTTGTACTCTATAATACTTTTGGAATCACTACAATCAAAAAGATCAAAATTATTAAAAAGATCATCACTCTTCTCTCCATTATCTTCTAATACAAAATCAATGATTTCATTCATATCTTTTTACACTTTTTTTCAGCCATTTTTCAGCATTTTTTCAAAAACCTTTGTGAAAAATTGAAAAAAAATATCAACAAACAATTTGAAGTATGGTGTTAGAACTTTAAACAACTTTTAGATAATTATTGAATTCCTGATATACACCATAGACACGGGCGTAAAATTTTGAAAATATCCATGGACGTGGTCCACTCGTCATTTGAAAAAAATTTTAAGGACCACCCTGCGGTGCTGTCATCATGAAATATTAATGGTGATGCGAATTTCAACTGATAACACAAACTGCATAAACGAGGCTGGAACTCAAAGGTATTTTGCACATTAGGAAAGAAGCTTAGGATGTCAGGTGGTGAGGAGCTTCAGTAAAAGGGGAGAAGGGCAAATCAGATATCAGCTTTTCTGGATAAGTAAAAGTGATAGATATGGAGAAGGCATACACAGATAAGCTGAAAAGTGGGTAGAAAAAGTAATTTATGTCAAGTGTATCAATGATCGCATTGGGGTAAACTTTTACATAGATAATTATCTATGTAAAACTTAAGTCAGTTATGTCAGAAACTAGGAGAGAACGGTACAAAAAAGTATTTTATTATAAATATACTTACATATACAGGCTGATTGTATCCATAACCCATATTATAAGGTTGAGAATAACCAAATGGATTCATCATTGCCATAGGATTGGGCAGGTAGCCCGCCATCCAATTGTTTCCATAATAACTTTGCTGATACCCAGCTTGTTGTTGGTATCCAAATTGTGATTGATACCCTGCTTGTTGTTGATACCCAATTGGCAGTTGGTACCCTGTTTGATAGTAACCAGTTTGTTGCTGATAACCAGTCTGTTGTGGGTATTCACTTTGCGGATAAACATACTGTTGCTGGTAACCTGCTTGTTGGTATCCACCACCTTGCTGATAAACACCTTGCTGATAAAGACTCTGCTGCTGGTTATTGGTAGTTCTAAACAAACATCTTTAAAATATAACATCTGCGCTTATTTGACCACCAATTATTTAGAGGGTCTTGAAATTTTAAAAAGGGAAAATTACTTTATTTCGATAAAACAAGCTCCAAAGTGACAATTGGAGAAAACAATAATACTAACAATCATCAACCTAAAAATTAAAAAAAAATAATAATTTTTTTTTAATTTAGCAAAATTACAAAAAAAAAAAAAAAAAAAAAAAAAAATTTTTATAGAAAGGTAAGTTTCACCTGAAAAAAAGCTAAAAAATTCTGTATCTAACAAAATTCAATTTCTTTTGGGGTCTGGATAAATGGAAAAAGTATCTTAGTTTGATGGCCGTTTGCATCAAAAAAATCCAAAGAATACTCATCTGAAATCAAATTCTGTAAACAATATAATAGATAATCAGTTTGATATTACTAGCTTTAATCTAATGTTGTTGCTTCTTGATACAAACCTATGATCTAGGTTTTGGAAGGTAAATTAAACCCGAGACATTGATATACCTTGGTCATCATAGCATAAATTTTGATATGACAATGAGTATGAAGCAATACTTAATTATTGTGAAATAAATTTTGATAAGACAACGGGCATGAGGAAATTATTAATAATTCTGGTACTATAAAGCTGTTTACATATTTATTTTGATCAAACACGATTTCAAAAAATTGCCAATGAATTATAAACATGGTAATCAAAAACATTTAAATCTTAAAAACAAGATAAAAACTGTTATGATTCATCACATATATGTACAAAAAGTTTCTTCATCATAGTTAAATGAACTATAGTCACTAACTTCAGTCACTAAGCTATACTTAACTGCAGTCAAGTTGTACACCTTTCTTTCTCTACATCATTTTTTACTAATCTTAACTAAAAAAAAATTATTCTTACATTCCATTACCAGCATAATATGGCTGCTGATAAGCTGAACTAGAATCAATTGAGGTGACACTCTTAGTTGATTCATTCGCAAATATTGTTTCAAGATTTGTTTTTGACCAATCCAAATTGAAACCATATGTACACATTTTACATTGGAACGATGGAATCTCAGACGTATCTATAAAAAAAAGAAACCATATTTAATGTCATAGAAAGTAATGAGAAATTCCTTTCTCCATTCATATAACAGAAATTTGTGCACACGTTGGACTGTGTACCCAAACACTTGACGTACGCTATATCATTTTTTACTTCTGTGGCTCAGAAGAAGGCAAACATTGAAGTATTGGATATTTTATACAATATAATTATCAAGCCTAGGAAAGAATGATTTGACTGGGGTGCAGTTTTCCGCCATAAATATACACATGGATTTTAGACATACGTTTCCTGCACCCCTAAAAATTTTGAGCCGTCCGATCGTGCGTGATAAAAAAAAAAAAAGAAGATCCTTTTTAAACTGAAATTATGACCATTGCTATTTTCTTAAAAAAATTTTTTTTTTTAAATACTTTCATAAAGAATTTTTTATTTAAATGCTTGTTTTTTGTGTTTAGCAAGGTTTTCCACAGTGCCGCAGACTTTTTTTCAATATTTTAACATATATTTAGGTTTCAAGTGCATTTCTAAAATTTTCTCTTATGACAAGGGGATGAAAAGGGATGAAAAGGGGATTGTATTATGACCAAAACCCATACCCAATTTCCGATCAGTCTTTTATTTTTGCCCAAATATCACTTTAGACCAGTACAAACAAGACTTCAAGGCTCAGCTTTAATTTCAAAAAGTCAAGTAATTTAGATAATGAACTCTGTGTGTTGTTGCTAAAATTGTCTACCTTTTATGCATGTAATGCCCCACTTCCATATACCAATAAATCACCCAAAACAAAATGCTTATTAATTACCTGATAATTTAAATTCAATGATATTAAAATTATTAAATATGTTTAATGTTTTACTATATATAACATTAAGTTTAACATTATTTTATTTTTTCTCTCGTCTTTTCTTTTTTTACAATGTCAAAATAAGGATTAATTTAGCGGCTGATTTTTAAAAAATATTACAGCTAGGAATCTGAGGACACTGTAAACCTCTCCAGTAGAATTTGATCGGTTTTTCATTTTTTTACACAAATTTAGGCCGGTTAAATAATTTTCTGGTCGGTTTTAACCAACAACCGTCTATTATTTCGACCTCTGGATGTATATTTTAATTATTTTTATAGTGTAATTAATGTAAATAAGTTTTTTTTCACTCATTTCTAGCTTAAGGTTAACCTTCATGTTCTTGGAAAAGTTGCATAATAGTTTTATGGTTCAATGATTGTAGTTTTCAAGAATACTTTTTTTTTTCATATAAAAAAATCTTTCAAAGATCATTCTAATATATAAAAAAGGACATTAAGATTCATATAAAGAATTGATACAAGTTTAATTCTTGCAAGTATATACGACTTAATTTTTAAACATATCTTAAACTAAGTTTTTTTATGTTCAAGTTATTTTATTAAGAAATTGTAGCAAAAGATCAACACTAGTATAAAAAAGAAGGGACTATAAATTTGATAAAATAATCGCATAAAGTCTATTAAAATCTGCAGATTAAGAATACTATTAAAAAGAACATCTTTTGTGCATAAGCACATTTGTACATAATAATTAAAAATAAAAATAAATTCTAGTGAACTGTCTTTAAAACTCAGATAAATTGACAAATGAAGAGAAAAATGTTTATTATTTTCAAATGCTTCGAATCCGATTGTCCACATTTAGTTTTATAAGTGCAGGAAAAACAAAATTTATTTTATACAGTCAAGTTGTTGAAAGACTACTCAAAAAAAACTTACAGCATGATGAGAAGAAAAGAATAAATATATAAATTGTATTATAAATATTATAAAAGTAATAATATAATTGTAAAAAAATATATTTTTAATTTACTTTGTCTTTGATTACGATCTTTGTATTTTCGTCTTTGATTCTGATCTTTTTACTATACTATAATACTTAGTTATAAACTAACCAGTAAAATAAGAAGTATAAATATAAGCAAAGTATAAATAGTACTTGTACATTAGTGCTTAATAAAACAAGAATGTTATAATTTAATTATATTATATTAATGTTATAATTAAATATTCAAAGAACTAAAAACTTACTTACATCATCATGTTGGAAATCAAAAATCTAAAGCTACAAAAAGTACAGCAAAAAAATTCTTTTGACAAAACTATTAGTACAGTATCATATATCACTATTTTTAGACATCTGCAATTAGAAAATCTGCGTACACGATATCCAAACTACATGGAAGTTCTAGCTATGCTATTAGTTGCATAGAGCACCATAAATATCTTCCAGCATACGCTTTTACCTACGCGTATGCGATCACGTACGTCTCATTGATAGGGCTGATAACATTAAAATAATTCTGAGAAATAAATTTCACATTACATAACATTTCAATACAGGTGATTTAATATTACGAAGTAAAAACTTTTCTTTAACATCTTTCTCAATAAAGCAAAACATAAAACAGGTATGATTTTTTTAAACAACAATGTAAATTTGTTAACTAAACTGAAATATTATATTAAGAAAAACCATCTTAAAATTCATTTGACATGTTTGTCTCATCAAAATTTTCAAAACGAAAAAAATAATTAAAAGATTACAATAGAAGATTTTTTTTTTTGTTTTACTTTCATCATAATATCAAACCTTCTTGGCAATTGAGTGAGATCTGTCCCAAATCAATAATACAATGTTTATGTTTTGCAATTTAAGTGAATACATTAAGCCATTTTTGCCCGTTCTTAGAGTCTAAGTCTTTCAAAGTAAATGATTTTACAGCAAAAGTAAATAAAAGAATAGTGAGCATCCTAAAAAGTTTAACATTTTCAATAAAATAAACTTGTGCTGAGATCTCAGATTAAATTAAAAATTCAAATTAAATTTTGCTAGATGTGCCTATGGAAAAATCATTATTTTACAGAAATATGGAAGCGTATAAAATTTTATGGTCAAAGTAAATTCTCTTTTACAAAAATTATTCTACACAGGGGTAAAATATTGGAAGATTATTTTTCCGATTATCATAAGATATTTCAGTCAACGCATTTTTTACCAGTAGAAATTATGGATGGCAAAACTTAAAATCTTCTATTCTCTTTAGGGAATATTTTTTCAAAAGCAGAAACAATACTTGTAGTTCTTGCTATTTTGTAAAAATTCAAAATTCATTAGACGCTAGTAAAAAAATTAGTCATAAAGTTATATAATAATAATAAATAATGATATAAAGCACCCAAAGCAGAGAAAAACTTATAACTATACAAAAAGAAAGAAAGAAAAAAAAAAAAAAAAAAAAAAAAAAAAAAAAAAAAAAAAAAAAAAAAAAACAACCAGGTTAGTTAGAAAGCCAAAACTGCAATTTTGAAAAAAATCATTGATTCAAAAATCAACTAATTTGTAAAAGTTTACTAAAACAATTTCCAATAAATTAACTTAAATTCAACATGCTAATCAAGAGCTGCATGATGAATCCTTCCAATTCAATCAAACTGAGGGTTTGTCAGTACGAATGGGTGAAGGTAGTAACACGCTTGACTTTTTAGAACTCTATTTGAATGATGAAGTCATGAAACTCATTGTGAATGAGACAAATCGCTTTGCGGAATGTTTCTTTTTGGAAAACTAAGAGAAAGTAACAGATAAGTAGTGCTTTTCAAAGGACGGTTACATTTCCGTCAATATATAAAAACAAAGCGTGCGCGCTTTGGGATAAAGCTCTATGAATTGAAAACATCGGATGGAATAACTCTTGATGTTCTTGTTTATTGTGGTGCAGGTATGTTTTTCTCTAAAGGTAATGAACATGAGGATATGCCAGCTACAGAACGAATACTGGTGGAGCTAATGAGCCCATTCCTCAACAAAGGACATGTCTTGTATACTGACAACTATTACACCAGTCCTATGCTTGCAAGTTTTCTGCTT
>JAUZNK010072329.1:0-13928 GCA_035046665.1 Euphysa ruthae | reverse complement strand
TCTGTTTTTGTGTGATGTATAACGGGACCACAATGGAAATATTGTTGTGACAAACAATTTTTGTGCCTATCCTTGCCGCCATTTGTTTTTTATGTTAGTGTTCTTTTATTATTATTATAAATTTTTTTTTTAGTCCTGTTGTCTTGTAATTTTCATAGCTAATGTATATTTGTTTGTGGCAGAATAAATACTTACTTACTTACTTATTATCAGTTCTGGCCAAAAGTGTTTTCCGCCAAAATCAATATCAACAAACAAATCACACAACTAAATTTTAGGAATGCTTATTTAACCCGCTGATAGACTACTAAAAACTTTCGCTATACGACGACGCGCATGCGTAAAAAAAAATTAAAAGAAAATTCCGTAATTTGCAGGAGCCACAACAAACAAAATCACGAAACAAAACTGAATTTATTATCTGCTTTTCATCCATAGTTTAACAGCTGTAAGATGACCACAAATGATTATCAAGATGATGCTCTTTACCCAATTGCAGTATTAATAGATGAACTCCGAAATGAAGATGTCCAGGTTAGCTTTTATTTCTTTCTATTTTATTTTGAGAATAAAATTAGTATCAATAGGGATGCCTAGCCTTTTACAATAACTCACCACAGATCATTGTATAACAAATGAAAGACTATGAGGTAATTTTCAAAAAGGTCTCATTTGTTTCAATAGTTGCTACGACTGAATAGTTATGACTTTGGAATCGCAACTTTTATCAATTTTCCTGTCAAAATCCCTTAACCTTTTTGACATGAAAGTGCTGACAAAAGTGAGTGTGCAGGAGATAAAATTTGATATATCGCATTGTAACTTAGCCAAAAAAAATCTAAATGGCCTAAAATTTGGCAGGTAGATAAAAAAACATAACTTCTCACAAAAACTAAAAATTTTTTTGAGAAATATTTTAACAGTAGAAGGTAAGGGCTTTTCCGGTGGTAAATTTTGACATATTGGGTCATCATTCAACCAAAAAAATTTCAAATAGCACTAAATTTCATAAATAGATATATACTAAAAGCGATTTCAAGACAAAAAACAAAAGCGTTTTTAAAATTGCACAACAAACTTAAATATAGACATTTAATTGGTTTTCTGGGTGTAAAATTTAACATATTGCATTATAACTCAACTAAAAAAAAAAAAAAAAATCTGAATCACCTAAAATTTCATCAATTTTCCTGTGAAAATCTCTTAACCTTTTTGAGATGAAAGCGCTGACAAAAGTGAGTGTGCAGGGGATAAAATTTGACATATACAAATTTTAATTAGATACAAAAAATTTCTTACACACACATAGCAATATATTTTGAGATATTTTCAACAGAGATATTGACTTTTCAATGACTTTTAAAGGAACTTATTTTTCTTCACTGGATGTAATATATATATAAATATTTATATTTTATATTTTTTACTTTACCAAAAAATCAAATCGTTTATATCAGAATATGGCTTTACATTTTTCGCTAATAGTAAAAAATTCGCATTTTCCCTCCCGCACTCTAAGTTTCTTGCAATACATGGGAGTTGTATGCGGATGCACTTAATTGCTCCTTATTTTCTCTATCAATAGCTGTCTTATGTGGTTCGCCCTTTATGTGATTCTTTAAACCACCTATTTTCACACTTTGCGTACCGTTTGACCATGCCTCGTTAACTCATGAACATGTTTAATTCTCAAAATATGCTTCTCAAAATGCTGACAATTTATACATAGTATTTGATCGCCAACAACTTCCTTACCAATCTTCAATTTTAAATCAGCTTCCCATTTAAGTATCGTTTTCACTTGAACCATAGTGAAAAAAATATATAAAATACAAGAACTTACAATGGTAGATTACAAAAAACTTTCAAATAAATACTTTAAAAAAAGAATATTTATGATCGTGAGAAATATGCTGTGTTGTGTTTTCTTTTTATTGTTCGAATAATCCTGTTATTGTTTACAAAACATCACACCACATTTTTTACACTTATTTTGCACAAAATTAAACACTCACCTTCTTTTTTTCATAACTCCAATGAAAATCAGCCTTTATGTTTGAAGATTTTCTTTAGCATAGTAGATTTACCTGCGGAGGTAAAGATGTGAAATAAAAGGAACATAACTAGGAAATAGCGACAGAAATAGCAAATTAATCGTTTAGAGACAGGTAAAAATATTAAGCAGACGCAATTTTAAACAAACGTTTTTAGATTAATTGAAGATAGATGACGATAAACAATACTTTTTGAAGTCATAATTTTTTACTGCAATTTTTTTAATAAATTAGGCTCGCTATTCCTAACTTTACACAAACAATTGCTTCGCAATTTCCTTCCCCTTCACGAAATTTGCGAAAGCGAAGCTGAGAATTCAAACCGAGATATATATGTATATATAATTGGGCAAATACTAATGTAGGCAAGGATGGTTTCCTGTACATAAACAATTGGTCAAATACTAACGTAGGCGGGGACAGCTTCATGTACATATATAGTTGATCAAAAGTAAATCTACCTGAGGACAGTTTGGCTAAGTTATATAATTAAGCAATTACTAATGTAGGCGAGGATGGTTTCCTGTAGATAAACAATTGGTCAAATACTAACGTAGGCGAGGATGGTTTCATGTACATATATAATTTGGCAAAAGTAAATCTACCTGAGGACAGTTTCGCTTAAATATATAATGGGTAATTATAAATTTATTGTCCAAAGCTCCGAGATCTTTGTTTTTTTTTTTCATTGTGGTGTTGGGAGTAAGTCCACGACTCTCATCGCATTGCTCAAAAATTGATCGATGCTGGGAAGCGTGCAAATAGAGATTTTGCCTGTGTGTTGTGTGAATTGGCCTAAACATTCTTTTTAAAGACTGGTCTAATTAGGGTATATCAGGATAATTATTCACACCGTGAATGAGATACAAAGGCTGAATGAATACACAGAGCAAATATTTGCTGAGAATGTGGCCCTCTTGGAATAAAACATTTTTGATGAGCCTGGGAGGCACCACGAGGATGAAACCCCCTAGCCCCCTTGTATGTAGATTAAATATGCGTAATGATAAAGTTAGACTCAGACTATTTAATCATTTTCTGACTTAATAAATATTTCAAAGAAGGTGATCTTTTGTGGCAAGCTATCTTGTTATGACGCAAATATATGTAGAGGGGAGGTAGAGACATATATAAGGATCAAATATAATTACATTTATTCTAGTGTTTTTAATAAAAAAAACCGGTTTTAATTTTCATCAATCTTACAGCCATTCAGCACTTTGTTCTTTGATTGCAAATAAATTGAATGCCAGGCTGTTGATTTTCATAAATTATATCATCATGATGTTGTGGTTTTACAAACAGAAACATCGTAACACCTAGGTATCGATCGCCAGACTGGTTTAAAAGAAAATTAAAAGCATAAAATTGCAATTTGATTATATATAAAAAGCAATATAAAATTTAGGTAATTTTAGCCAACTTTTCTCTCAACTATGCAATCCAGAAAGTTGATTTACGCAAGATGACTTTTGTGGCGCTTGAAACATAAGCATAAACATGAGCAGGGATAGTTCAGTTGGCAAGATGTTGAACTAAGGATCGAATGGTTATGAGTTCAACTCCCATCTCTGGCAGAAATTTATTTTCCATGTTATCTCTGTGCTTCTAAGCAAAACTCATTGCATAATGCAATGCTAGCTCAATTTGGTCGGGTTATTTGGTTGAGCGAATTTCGTAGGTGCAAGTGGGCGTTCTAAGTACTCCAAGATCTGCAAAATGAGCCCTTCTGGAAATATTGTCTTGGCAATTTGTTGGTTGACCAAATATATCTCATTCTCACCTTTATAGGAGAAATTTTAGGCTTTTTATTTTTATTTTTTAATGAAAAACCAGTAAACTTTAATGCGAACAAAAAAATCCTTAAAACAACAAATCAAACTGGTTCACCTTAAATGGATAGATAAGAAAATATTACATTTTTTTTCTTTAAAAAAAAAAAAAAGATGTCATTTTTAATTATGACTTTATCATTGTTTCAGAAAATTCTTATTGATAAATGATCCACTTGTCAAAACCAAAAATCAAGCCAATTGCATTTCTTTTTGGAAATTTTTGTTAATTTGATTTTAATAGCATTTTTTATGTTTTGCAGCTTTTCAGAAGTTACGTGATGAGCGAATATGTGGGTGGGGGTAAATTTTGATTTTAATCTTACCATTCATAGACTAGATAAATTTTAGGACTTCTAAAATTTCAATCTGATATATTTTAAACTGCACTTAATAAGTAAATTTATCAAACATATTTCTTTAGAAAATTTAATTATTATTAAATGATAGTAATCATGACTAGTAATTTATTTCTCAGCTTCGTCTTAACTCTATAAAGAAGCTTGCAACCATTGCACTTGCTCTTGGCGTTGATCGGACAAGGAGTGAACTCATACCGTTTTTAACGGATACAATATATGACGAAGATGAGGTTCTTTTGGCTTTAGCTGAACAACTCGCTACGTTTACTCCACTAGTTGGAGGTAAAGCGTACGCTAATTGCTTATTACCTCCTCTTGAAAGTTTAGCTACTGTTGAAGAAACTGTGGTTCGGGATAAAGCAGTTGAATCGCTTAGGCAGGTAGCAGAGGAACATTCGAGTGCTGACTTAGAAAGCCATTTTGTTCCAATGATTAAACGTCTTGCACAAGGTAATTTCTTATCATTGAATAAGGATATTTTTGTCTAGCACTTTGTCCACTGCATCTCGACTACTTTATTTGTTTTTCTGAAATTTTTTATCATAGATTTACAATAATATATACTGATAGGTGATCATTTTAGATTTTTGATATGAGTTTAATTATGACTAAATCAGGAAATTTTATGTTTAAAATCTAAAGTTTACAGATTTTTTCAAAATTTGTTTAAAAATATTATTTCTTAAAAAAAATTTTTTTTTTTAATTATTTTTTTTTTATCTGCCATTTTAGCAATTACGTTGGTTTCATCGGCAGTTTTCAAGATACAATTTTTTTTTTGAAAATTAGATAATAGTAAATTGGTACATCATTTTATTTTTTTAAATTTTGCATGAAGTTTTCACGCATATGGTCATTGTCAAAAATGCCCACCCTAGATCGGTCACTTTAAAAGGTCAGAGAAACACGTTTTTTGCTTTTTCTATGATTTTCAACAAGAGATTAATGTTAAATATTGCGATTTTTTGATTTTTGTGAAAAGATTATGTCCATGTCTGTCGATGCTTTTAGCTATGTTAAAATATTATTTATGCTGATGTTATGTGAAAAATTTTGAATTTTTGGTCCGGCTTATAATCAAGGCCATTTAACGGCTTAATTTTTTTTAAAAATTACTATTTTTTTTAGAAAATTTTGTTATAGTAATAAGAAAATTGTATATGATTGTTAGAAAATATTACTTATGAGAATTTAACATTTGGATCATTTTGAAAATTTTTTCAAATCATACATACCTAGGTTCCTGAAATGGAACAGATTTGGTCCAAAAATTTTGATTTTACTAAGAAATTTTATAAATTCAGGACTTTACTGCTCTGGTCCAAAAATCAATAATTTTTTTACAAGAATTTGTATGTTTTGATTCTGCAGAATTTTTGAATGATAATATTTAGTGTTTTTGGATGGTAATATTTAGTGCATGGGGCCATTATAAGACTTTTTAGGCAGTTTTAAGGAATATTTTACTGGTTCCAACTTTTTTTTCTTTTTTTTTTTTGATCCGCATTTCCATTTAGTTTTTCTGGTATGAAGTATATTTAAAAATTAAAAGAAATATGGTGAAGAATAAAATTATTTACGCTCATCATTTAAAATTTTTCATAGAATCTACTTATTCTACTTAATTTTCCAGTTTTCTTTCTAAGACTGGCAATTTCCCAATCATGTTTCCTTTAACAAAAAAGGTAGTGCTAAATTTTTATTGGAGCTCATTGTTCTTAGTACAATGTTCTCGGCATTTTTTGGTGTTTTTTTAGAAATTCCTATCCGGTTTTTTTTTTTTTTTTTTTTTGACCAAGTTTAAAAAAAAATTTTCAGACAAATTCATCCAAAATTTACATTTTTTCAATTTGGGTTTTGTAGACGTTTTGATATTACAAAATGTAGTTTCTGATTATCTGGGTATATGAATTATTTTTTTAAATTTTTTCTGTATGAACAGACTTTTGATGTTTGACAGAAAATTTTTCTGTTCATTTATTTTTAATGTTTTTGTTGAGGCCTTGAACTACCAACAATCCTATGTTCAGACATATAGTTATGATTAGTTTTAACCTGATTTAACTGGAAATATGTTTTTGTTTTGAATATTCTCATCAAATTATTTAAAATTTTGGTATATTCCAGGTGATTGGTTTACATCAAGAACATCTGCATGTGGATTGTATTCATGTTGTTATGCTCGTGTTGGAACTACTATAAAAACAGAACTACGAAGGTTTTTTATGTTATCTTAAATTACTCTAAATTCCAGCATTATTATTGTTTTTTTTTTTGCAGAGCGAAATAAAAATTTTTTGTTTTTTTATCAATGATTTGAGTTTGGCATGTCTTTTATCTTAAAAATTGACTAATAACTCCCTGATTTTCCTAATAATACTAATTCTATTTGAATCATTTAGTTTTTACCTTCGGAGAATGCTGAAACATTACAATATAATTGTATTGTAATTGTATATAACAGACAATATAACTTCTTGTAAAATTTACCTTATATCCATCGTCATAGTAATCATTCACATTTACCAGTAGTTTTAATAAAGTTTGCAGAGGGAGATTATTCTTTCCATTTATGGAAAAATATAGTCAAGGAGTTAAAATAATGCGCATTACCACACATTTTTCCTGCCTGGCTATCAAAATCGCTACCGTAAGCCTAAAGCTCATTTCTTTGAAGCTAGCAGTACCATCTTTCTAAAAACATTTAATGTTTAGTTCCTAACCTATTAAAACCATTAAAATATCAATTTTTTAGTGTGTATGAAAATGACTCCAACATTGCTAATTTGTATGCACATGCGATAAAACAAAATGTGTGCACACACATTGGCTGACAAAGTAATCTAAACATACGTACTTGCTAAAACACAAATGGTTGACACATTCAAAGCCTTACACAAAGGCCTGGGAATGAAGGTTAATTTTGACAGATTCTGGGTGCATTAGACACATAATAATAGGAATGAATGAATGTGTAAATATCAGGAAAGACAAGAAATATATTGATAACTTGTTCAAAAACAGTATTTAGACTTCAAATGAGTAATTACTTTGTCCATTTTCTCTACTCTTTCAAGTTTTTCTTTTATGTTAGTGTACTCTGTTATTTCCCATTTTCTACCTTTCAATGGTATGGCTTGGAGTGGTTCGTCAATAATGTTGTATGCAGGAAATACGTCCACGTCATGTTCAAGATGATAAGGAACTGAATCAAGAACATTTCCAGTGCCCACATGAGGCTTTAAGCATTCTATTCTAAGGCCTTTGACTGTGTCTTCTTTGTCATCCAACTATCTTATCATTGCTTTTCAAATATACAGATGATTTATTTGATTCTTTGCTTCATGTATACATGCAAACCACTTTTGTGCGACATCCTCTTCTTTATTTGGCAAATTTGGTGATTTCCAGGTTGTTATCATTCCCTCTTCATCATCTTCAACAATATCTTCATCAGTTTCACTCATTAGTTCTTTGTCTGTCTCATTCTGCTGACGACACATCAATTTTACTTTTTTTCTTTTCTGGGACCTTGACAAAATCTATTTTACTATTGCTTTTTTTTTGGTGCTTCTTCCTCCAGTAGGTCTTTTAAATATTGTGGATCTGTGCTTACTATGGCTTTACCATCTATTTTTTTACGTCTCAAATTATTTTTTTTGTTTATTTACCCTTCATCTTATCCAGTAAAATTTCTTCAAAACTCTAATTACTTGTAGCATCTTGCAGAGTCCATACTGCTGACCAAGTGTTGCCAGGAACATTTAATGTAGGTTTTGGTCCAAGAGACACCCATTCCTCACAGTTGTATTCATCACATGGAAAATTTGTCAGTTGTTTTGAAGAACATTGACTACCAGTTAATTTTTTTTTCCTGGAATTGATTCAGATGTCTTGAAAAACAGGTTTTGAAGTGACTGGATCTTGAGAAGATGCTGAAAGAACATCAATCTTTTTTACTTTTTTGGTGTACTGACAGAAATAGAAAAATTTTCATACAACTAATCTGGCCTTCCAAGTTCATTTGAGTAGTTGTAACATTTCATTAGTCTTTGTTCCAAACAATAAATAGGTTATTTGTTTTTATCCACTGGAAAAATTCCAGTAGTACGAAATGCTGTTATTACGTTACCAGTTGACAGGCCATTATGCCAATAAATAAGCAAAACCGTTTTTGAAACACAGATACATGCGATAAATGGCTATTGTAAAAATGTAACAATGGTCTCTCTGTTTCCTGCTGACAAAATTTTGTAAAACACTCGTAAAGAATGTCAGTATCCATCCAGCCATTGGGAGAAACACCATATGTGGTGTTTGGAATTTTTTAAAGTTGTGCAACTCTTTCAAAAACACTAAGGTTAAGCTACAAATAAGTGGAAAAAAAATTTTATTACTATACATTGTAAAAAGGGATAAAGTATTTCATGTATGTGATGTTTCAAAGTTTGACACCTCATATATTTCGTTGAAATGATTTTTTAAAGTGTAAACACAACTACAGAGGACTGAGCTTGGTGCGGTTTAATTTCCTCCAAAGGCAAAATATGAGTGTAATCAAGACGTGTGTACTTTCTTTTTACTGACTTTTTTTTTCTTAAATCCCATAGTTTGAAGTACCAAAACATGGATAAGATATTTTTCATTGCACCACTATTATCGAGTTATTCAAAAATATATGTGATCTTTCAGAAAGACATTTTGGAAACTTATTTTAAAAATGAAGAGGGGAAAGATCCATTGCTTTTAAAATATCTTTGCACAGATTTTGCGATATTTCGCTTGTCAGTTTTATTTATTCATGAGTACTATTTATCTGAATGATTCAGTTTTGGCTCCTTATTTTTTCTCTCTTTAATTTTCTGCAGCCTTGCAGTTCAATTATGTTACAGCAAACTATTTTTCAAGAAGCTTGAACTAGTATGATTTTTTTTTAATATTTCAGTGCGTTTAAAAACTTATGCTGTGATGATACTCCAATGGTTCGAAGAGCGGCTGCTGGGAAATTAGGTGTAAGTATTTATTTATTATAAAAACATAGGCATTTCAGTGTAGACGTCTTTCCCAGTAAGAAGTTTGCTGTCTTAAAATCTACATATGTCAACTATTGATGGTTGTTGTATTTGATATGTTCCAAAACTATTTTATTAATTGTTATCATTAGATAATCTCCAATAACAAGAGAATATCCAGTAACACCTAGCAACACCTAGTTTCCTGGATACACCGATAATATCTATACAAAAAACCAAGTTAAGTTTGTCAACAAAAATTTGCACTAACTTTTTGTGTTGGGTTCTATAGAAAGACATTTAAGTACCATACTGTAAAAGGTTTTGATCTTTCAGTCTTGATCTCAATCCTTTGGATGATTCCTTAGATAAACTAAGATCTCTTTTCAAATCACTTAGACTTTGTTGATCAAATAGTATTGGAGCGGAAGGCCATGTAAAGTTTTTAGAGCTGTCATCATCACTATCAGTAAGTTCTTTCAGGTTGTATGGCTTCTTGTTTAATTTAAATGTTCATCAATGGCGATATCAGGCAACTCCTTAAACACAGGTATAGAAATGACTATAAGTTACTAGTCGAATTGCTGATGGAAAATTTGGTAATTCCAAGATTTGCTTTCCTTTTTTATTACCCCTGTTGCATTGATAAAACAGAAGTAACAGTCATCAAATGATTGTTGGGCTCTCAAATCCTTTTTTATCCCAATTCCCTTTGATTTATGGTGCCATTTATTCATTTTCTCAAAAGTACTATGTATGTTTTGCAAAAAATATAACGTTTTCATGGTCCACTAGCTTAATTTCAAAATATGCATAATACGCTTATATAAGCATTCAAAAAAATAAAAACACAGATTTCATGAGAAAATTTATCATTTCAACCAAATGAAAATTTCCACATTGGTCTGTTATATCATAGACATCGGAGAAAAAGCATCGGAGATTAAGCAAGTTTCATTTTTCAAAAAAGGCTCTCATTCTCTGATATAAAAAAAAATCGATTTAATATGAAGGAAATATTTTCCTTTCTAGTTCATAGGTGCAAATTGTGCAGTTAATTTTTTTTCTTCAAGCTCATTCAAGATAAAGATTATTTTGTAAAATATCATTTTCACATTCTTGAGGTTCGCAGATATCTTAAAACGTTTAATGAAATTGGATTTGGACTTCTTAAACATTTTATGCAAATAATTTTAAAATCAAATCTTTCCTCTTCCTTTTGTTGTTTTTTTTCGATGTCACTTTCGTCATTCTCAACTCACTCATTTTTCTTTGCCAAGACAAGGATTGCAGTATGTCGTATGGTTGGTTGAAAATAATAAAGATATATTAAAGTAGAAGGCTAACTTTGTACCGTTGCTGAAGTAAATTTCATGAACTTATGTTTTTTTTCTTACATTGGAATGCGTCAAATAAAAGTGCTTAACTTAACTTATATCATTGTCATTGTCTGAAATTTTGGGAAATTAAAGATGAAAAAAATTTTAGATAGAGTCCTGTTTTCCTGTGGTTATCTAGAAGCAGGTTTGTACACTATTGTAACTAAGTACACGATATACTTTAATCAAAAGCTATGAGATAAAACAAAACTTTCTTAATCAATCAGCTATGTCAGGTGAATGCAACATTAAGCTGCTCCAGTAAACCCAAGCATTAAAACGAAATGAAATAATACACACAGTCTGTTGTTTCTCAAAAACATTCACGTAAAACATAATATCAAACCTGTTAACCTTTTAAAGTACATGAATTAACCTATTTATGATGCAATCTTTTCATATGATGAACCTTCAGAGTTGAAAGGTTATAAATGTCGAAGAAAAAAGATGTTTTGTCGAAGTCAAGTTCTAATTTAACTAATTGTAATTGTTAGGCATTGCTATAAATCTGGTTTTAAGAATTATAAAATATAAATATTTATAATTCTAATTACATTTTAATTCTAATGCTCCATATTACGTTTAAGTAATAGCTCTGCATCATGTCATCGTTATGGTAGCAAGCATGTGCTTTTCTTACATGTGTTTTCAAAAAAAACAACATATAATAAGCAGAGGTTAACAAAACCTAACGCCTTAAGTGAAAAATTGCATCACTGGTGCCCACAAGTAAAAACTTTGTGCTCTTAGTTTATTTCAAAAGAACATGGTGTTGTCCCAAAATAATTGCATGCAGCTTCACTTTTTAATGCAAAAGCAATGCCTTGCCTCAAACTAACAGCAGTAAATTCTTTCTTAAAAGTTAAGCTGCTGATTTGAAAAAAAAGATTCGGCGTGGATAGTGAAATTAACTTCATATGATGTTCTTGTCCTTGTCTCTGACGCTTAGTGGTTTTGTAATAAAACTTGTTGCATTAGGTATAATGTTCAGTTTTAAACAGTTAGGTAAATAAGAACAATTTTAAAAGATTATTTTTAGATATATCTTTATAAAAAATTGTTTGCGTTTTTATTTACACTGTAAATTTTTGTAGCAGAAAATATAAATAAATTTTAAAAAGTTCTATTTGGGTTTAATTCCAAGAAAATTGTACTGAAAAAGTAGATTGGACTTTTCACATAAGTCTTATTATTTTAGGAATTTGCTAAAACCATTGAAATGGAAAATGTGAAAAATGAGCTAATACCATCATTTACAAATCTTGCAAATGACGACCAAGATTCAGTACGTCTACTTGCAGTGGAAGCGTTAGTCGGAATAGCACAAGTTCTTCAACCAAGTGATATTGAAACACACATATTATCGTCATTGCGAAGTGCATCTCAGGATAAATCTTGGCGTGTAAGATATATGGTTGCTGACAAAATCGTGGAATTGCAGAAAGCAGTTGGAGCAGAAATAATTAAACAAGATTTGGTACCTGCCTATGCAGCTCTTCTTAAAGATTGTGAAGCAGAAGTTAAAACAGCTGCGGCTCATAAAGTAAAAGGTGTGTTCTTAAGTATATTATAAAGTATGCTTTAGATTGTAGAGAAGAAAATAAAAATACTCAACATTTCAATTCGGTAGTGTAAAATAAAAAATTGATACTCACTCATCCTAGTTGCAAGGCCAGTTTTCTAACTTTTCAAACTTTATTAGAAATATATCTATGTATTTTCTAATAAATTTAATTTGGCTTTACTTTCATTCTAGTTTTGTTTCTCCAATTGTCTTTTGTTAAATGTAACATTAAGGCAAACACAAACCTTAATTAAAATTAGTTGATAATAGATGATAATGAAACACAGCAGTTTGTCAATATTTTTTTTCTTTAATTAAATTGTTTCCTGCAAGGTTAGAAGCCACTACTAGGCAGGAAGCTAAAGAAGAGATAAAACGGCAAATGTTACACACTGAAATGCTGAGTGGTCGATAGCCATATTTGAAGGATATTTATTATAAGGGACAAGAAATTGATAACAACCAGATAGCTATGGACTTTCTTGGGAAACCAATGAGGGTCTTGTAAATACATGTCTGTTTACTTTTGGCGCATATAGAGCTTGAATATGGTTGGGATTGGTAAATAATCTTTCATATTACGAATAATTCAGATAATAAATGCTTTTTAACTGATAATCTTGTTCTTATCCTTCTTAAATATTTCTGTAGAACCTATTTAAATTATTTGCTTGGTTTATTTCTTTATGAACTAAACAAAATTTTTGGGTTATAGCACAATTGAGGAAGCCAATACAATCATTCAAACAAGTGAAAATCAAATATTTGATAAAAAATGTTATTAAAACATACTTAAATTTTTATTGTTAGATTTTTGTGAAGGGTTACCAGAAGATATACGCGAGCATTCAATAATGATGACATTACTTCCATGTGTAAAGGTATGAAATTTCTTTAAAAATATTAATATTATTATTATTATATAATAATTTATACATACAGGGTTCGAATTCTCAGCTTCGATTTCGCAAATTTCGAAGGGGAAGGAAATTGCAAAGCAACTGTTTGTGTAAAGTTAGGGATGGCGCACCTAATTTAAAAAAAAAATTACCATATAAAACTATGACTTATAAAAGTATTGTTTATAGGTTATATTGTTTTGTTTATAGTCTTTTATCTTAAACTAAAAACGTTTTAAATTACAGCTGCTGATTGTTTTTACCTGTCTTTAAACGATTAATTAAATACAGGAGTTGCTATTTCTGTCGCCATTTCATAAGTTAAGTTCGTTTTGTTTCATATATTCAACTCATCAAGTAATCTACTATGTTAAAGAAAATCTTTAAATAATTAAAGGCTAATTTTCATTGAAGGTATACACCGAGATATGAAAAAAAGAAGATGAGTGTTTAATTTTGTACAAAAAAGTGTAAAAAACGTGGTGTGATGTTTTGTAAACAATAGCATGATGATTCGAACAATAAAAAGAAAATACAACACAGCATATTTCTCACGATTCTATATATTTTTCGTTAAAGTATTTATTTACAAAGTTTTTTTGTAATCTACCATTGTAAGTTCTTGTATTTTATATATTTTTTTCACTATGGTTCAAATGAGAACAATACTGATTTAAAATAGAAGATTGGTAAGGAAGTTAGTGGCGGTCAAATAATATGTATAAATTGTCAGCTATTTAAGAAGCATATTTTGAGAATTAAACATGTTCATGAGTTTAACGAGGCACGGTCAACCGGTACGCAAAGTCTGAAAATAGATTGTCTA